>KV722576.1:1692-42733 GCA_001687445.1 Obba rivulosa
TCAACCTGATGTCCCGCAGCGATATCATGTCTTTCTACAAAGAGGAATCCGACGACGAAGAGGGCACGTATCTTAGGGACCGTGCCCGCGCCACTGGGAAGACGTCCTCCGAGGCCCTCCGCGGTGTCATTGACGAGGTTGTCACCGCGGCAAACCGTGCCCGCAAGATCCTCGGTAAAGGGCCTGCCAGAGATGCTTGGGAGTCTTTCATGAAAGGCTACATTGCCTTCCATACCAGTAGCCCGAGATACCGTCTCCATGAGATTATGGACGTGCATTACATCATATAGATAGTCGTGAACAGTCGACACAGTTCCCCTTTTTACTTCCTTGATAAATAGAGTATGCTTTCATCTGTCGAAAGTGTACAAAGATCTACTTCACCTCAATTCACATACAACACACCCCTGTTCCTTCTTTCTTGATTCGCCGAACGTCCTCGTGTCATACGTAGAATTTCACTGGTATCGTCTCTTGGAGTGAAATATGAAGAGATATGACGATATTCCGCCAGCATCAATAACAAGGAGAAACAAACATTTCACATTGAATCATAGATCCAACGTTCTGAAGTTCATTTTATGTTGACGTATGGCTACCCGAGCCCGACCACGAGAAGTCCGTCTGAACCTCTACTTATCGATCTAGCTATCTCACCCACAAACTATCAGTGTTCAACCCTTGGTCGCGGTTAAGACCCGTCGCAACCCAGATCCTAACTCCCAATAGAAAACGACAGCGCATTAGTCTCCAGGGCTAAGATTACGTGCCAAATATTGACAGCTTGGGCAGCGTGGCTCTGAAGGTTCATGAGGTGACCCACAATCCAAAGTCTCGTGGCAAACGGACTCAACTTAGTATGCATCGTGACATCTATAAGAGGACAGTGTATGAGTGGAGGCCGAGGACGGTTTTGATTGAGCCCGAAGGTCCGCGTAGTCAGCAACATTGGGGCTGACACGTCAAGCTTTCGAACGGGTCCTGTGTCGGCAATTCGATGACCGAGCTCTGACCTGAATGACGTGCCTAGGGATGTCCTGGTCAACTCTGGCTTTCTTGATTATCTGGCTTGTCCGGCTGTCAATGTGCGGCGGTGTCTCGAAGGATGGTACATGTTCGACCAAGGATGACCACGTCGACCCTGACTCGCACAAGTTCATGAGCGACTGCAATGACCAGACCTATTGCACCACGGCGACGAATGGAACGTGCCAGACTAGACAATGCCGCAGAGACGAGTTCCCCTTCGGCTACGGTCCTGGAGATGCTGTGCCTCCTCTATGTCCTCGCGGAAGCTTCTGCCCCGACGAAGGAAGCGGATGCCAGCCGCTTCGCAGCGTCGGACAGTCTTGCCAGCTGAGCCGCGACGACCAGTGTGCGCCGCCTCCGAACTGGCAGCAACTGGCGAGCAGTCAGAATGCAAACGGCTCTCTATGTCTTCACTCCACCTGCGTGTCAGTATCCGCCCACACAGGACGACAGCTTCAACTGAGCCTTCTCGCTTTGTTTCAGATTCGCCAACGCCGGCCTTGGTCAACGGTGTGTCATCGATGACATAACATATATCGACACCGGCCCAGATGGACAACAGCACAGCAACGTCGTTTCGCGCCACAACTGTCAGACGCCTCGCTTTTATTGCGATCCGACTTATCTGCAATGCTTCAAGGCCAAAGCGATTGCTTCGACCTGCGAAATAGACCAGGAATGTACTTCAGTGAGAAATGGGCCTTCTGTCTGAACAGTATAGCAACATAGAGTTGATGGGGTCGCAGTTGAATTGCGGTGGCGGCGTTTGCTCCGATCCTCCAGGAACGCCGTTGCAAGTTGCGCCCTGGCAGTACTCCGTCACAGTTTCCTGCGTTATCACCGGTCCGTGATCTTTAGACCCAGAAGAGACAAACCGCTCACTAGATTTTTTATAGTGATGATCGCCATCGTGGCTCTCCTCACTTTGGTACACAGACGGCTGCGCATGAAGCACTATCGCGAGGTGAGAGAATACTATGATGAGCAATTAAGGTGAGCAGAACGTCGTATGAGAGATCTCGGGGGCAAACCTAATCGCCGAGGGGCAGTTTCCGTCACACACTCGCAGCATTGCATGCTGTTGCAGCGGAAAATACACATCAGGAAAGTATCGTTAGGCTATGAGCACGAGCGTACTGAATGCAATTCACCCAAGTCCGTGTATCACGTGTGTGCCTTACTCAGCAAATCATGTGACTTGCGTCGCAAGCTTTGGTGGGTGAATTGCATTCAGTGGTCGAACTTCTCAGTTAACGTCTGCAGCGTTGAACCATAGCGACTTGGTCGTCTGAACACCAGTCATTAAAAGAATTATACCTCCTCCAAGACGTCCTTATCTAGACTGACCTTTGGTTCCTTGACTCCTAGATGTCATTTTCTCGACAACTTGACAAAAGGCTCATAGCAGTGCATATATGTACAACATCTCCGGGTTTCATGCGTTGATTGAGAGTTCGATCAATGTCTAAGTCTATGTTGGATGGTGAAGACTAAGGGCGCTCTACGGGGGATGGTGCATATAGACCCTGTGACCGGTCTCTTTGTTGCTACTAGCCGTATAGACTAATCAGCCAATGCATCTTCAGATCAGTCTTAATACTACTCTTGCAAGGCGTTGTACTGTCGAAAGTACTGGCGCAATATTAACACCACTCAACGAGTCACACCAAGGGCAACGTTGTCTTCTGTGCAAGCAATCCGTGTACATCGGACCGAAGCTCAAACATAACCTATGGAGTGTCTACGTCATGCATAGCGATCAGACTGACCCGATTCACTTGGCAGAGTCGCCACACTTGACCCTCTGTGCCCGACCTTCTGGTACGTATTGTCAGTCAACTCAGAATGTTTGACATGATCTCAATCAGTATGGACCTGTGTAGTATGGTTGCTCTTTGCACAGATCCTATGCACTGCGCGACAGGTCGGATCATGCCAGTGTGTGGCCTGAAGCGCCTGTGGGTGACATGCACCGCCTCATCCGGAGCTCAGCCTTAGAGCGTAAATCTTCCTCTGACGGTACACACTACATGACAACTAACATTACTGCTTCGTCAAACAACTCGGCGATTGTACATGAACTGATTGACCGTGCTACGTACCCTAGCTCGAGCCGAATTTAAGAGGCACTATGCTGAGGATCCTCCGACATCTGAGATGTGCATTCATTACACGCCACCGCCTGCAGCCATATTACTATGGTAGTCGCATGGGGTATTCCCACCATCTACTTTCGGTTATGTAACGGGTTTCAGACCTCCCTAATGGGCCTCTGGCGTTGCATATAGATTTTCAGATCACGATCATTGTACTAGGAACTTACCATATAACGTCTGCAGCTCACTTGGCATGACTCGATCTGGACCGGGGCGCCCCATGGAGCCTCGACAGCGCCACTGGCCTTACTGCTGCGGAGACTTAGTAAAACCTCTTGTTCTCTGCACTTTCGTTTTGATACCCATTTTATGCTCTATCGCCAACTATCATCATGGGAAAGGATTCTGATCTCGCTACAGACACCCTTGGGAACTCGATTCTCATTGTGGAGACCATGAAAGAAATTTCTAGTGCAGTGGCCCATGCGCCTGGTCTCGGACCCGTGCTCGGGGCATCCCTGGGCCTTCTGAAGGCAGTTGAGGTATGATGTTGCTCGTTTGTTTCGCAGCCCATCTCTAATCAGCTGAATGTTATCAGAGAGTTAAGGGAGCCGAGGATCGCAGTAGACGACTTGCTGGCCGTGCAGTGGAGTTCATGCAGTACATTGAACAGAGGGTATTGCGGGATGACGGCACAATCGACGACGATGTCGTCGATTATCTATCTGCCCTTACATAGTACGCTATATTACTTGCTTGGAGTGTCCCGCGACAGCTATCTGACAAGCTACATTTCAGCACAATCGAACAAATCTGCGTGGCACCGTTTCTTTCACCGCCTTCTGCGGCTTAGCAGCATATCAGACCGGTTGGACGAGCACACCGAGACTTTGGACAGAATATTTCGCTCGTTCTCAGTGCGTCTTTTGTTATATGTATCGACCCTGGTTAACGGGACATTCAATTAGACGTATTGTATGATGAGATTGGAGAGACAGGTCGAGCGACAGGTTTGTCCCCCCACGGTACCGTTCTGCATGCTGTTGATTCCTTTGTCAGGCCAATCAGCAATTGCAGTTCGCATTGGCACAGGCGTTATATGACGAGAACGGCGTGAGTATGTAGCCACAATCCACGGGGATGTTTCTGACCGGGTACTAGTACCGTCTCTTTCGTACGTCAGATCTAAGGCTACATGCTGTGCGAGGAGAGTGGCGGGTCCGCAGCAGAACATTGGGCGAAGAATGGACAGGCGAGTGGGAAGGGCGAGCAGTGGTCATACGGATGCTGCAGGGGAAGCACCAATCGGACGTAAGTGTGCAGCTGCTCATTACCGCCGTGCATTGATGAAGCCTGTAATCTTCTAGGAGGACCCAGGTGTTGTATGTCGACGCATTCCACAGACGCAAGTTCGTTAGACCAATGGACGTGATCGAAGGCTGATGTAAATTTCACCAGTTTCCATCCTAATATCATTCCGATACTTGGTTATTCTCACCCAAGCACGTCATACAAATTTGTGGTGATGGGAGCTGGTAGGTGCCCACACTGCTCTAGCTTCTCTCGGTATCTAAGATATTGTCAGGTTCCATGCCATTCGAGACATATATTTCGTCAATAACAGATAGGAAAGCATTATTGTGCGCTTGGATACAGACAGTAAGTTCAATTCTTCCGAGTATTAGTTGCGCAACTTATGCTCAACCCGCTTCTCAGGTACTTGACTTCCACGTATGTATAGCTTCCGAACGCTCAGGATTTCCTTTCTAAGACATTACACCACTTGTCGCTTATAGGCTGCCTTTGAGTTCGCTTCATCGCTGTTGAAAACCGTACTGGTTATTTTTCTACTACACGACACAGTAGCTAAATCCGCCTATCTGCAGGATCGAACAATATCTAGACCGACATCTGTCACGGTTGACGCAGAAGGGAAGCTGCTGGTGACCGCTGAGGATCTCATGCATTATACACCTACGACTATATGGGGTTTCTGGGCGAGCTACCGTCGCGTAAGCAAAGTGATCTATTATTCACAAACCAACAGCTGATCCTGAGATGTACATTTTGATGTTCGGTGTGGTTCTGATCCATATACTCAGCTCAAACTAGGTGGCCAGCTCGATTACAGTTATTCCAACGAAGACTTGTATATATTACAGAATGCTCTGTCCTTCATCAAGTCCGGAGTATGCGTAGATATGTCATCCATCGCATTACGACTGTGTCGGGACAGTAATACCTACTTGGACGACGTTTGCAACGCATACCTCGGCGATTTCGGCTATCTCTCTGAGGCAGATAGCAGTACGGGTGACTCCGCAACGCTCGTATTCGTGCGCTTGGGCAACATAGTCGAATTAGTGCACGATGACCTACGATTTTCCGTCGGAATCTGGGATATAATACCATCCTCTCCTTCGATCAGTGGGTTGCATCAGAATCGCGGGACCTTCTCGTTAGTTAACTCGAGCATAATGGTGGCTACAGCTGACGCAAATATTACAGATGCGAGTTCTTAGACGACGGGCCCGACTGGCGTAGTTTTCGGAAGTCAGTACGGCTCCGAAAGTGGTGCATAGATAAATTCTGTAGCAATATCGCCATCTTAGCAGAACTGCACGGAAAGGCTCCGCATGACCTCTCCATTGGTGAGTCGATAATTGGTGGCCAAGCTGAAGCTGACATCAAGGAATTAGTCACCAATATCTCTATCGAAGCGTTTTGGTCGAACTTCAATGCTGTACTAACAGAACAGTGTGAGTACATGGTAATCTTTGCACGTTTCCTGTTCCTAATTCAGGATCCTCAGCTAAGAGCAAATTCTATCATCACTGGGACCTCGGCGAAGATCCATACTCATGTAAACCTCAGGCATATTGGTCGCTGGATCCCGAGCCCTGTCCTGGACCATGGCCTCAGATATCTGTCAGCGGTTACGACCTGGAATGTCGGTAAGTTCAGTTCGGTTTTCATTGCTGGGGTACGATGTACTCAAAGGATGGACCTTCGTGTTGTAGCATCACGCAAGGTTACACACGCATGAACTTCATTGATGGGCAACTATTGCAATGCCTTAGACATCCAGAACGATTGAATCAGCCCATCTCCAGTCCTCACCGGTTTGAAGAGGTGCCCTGGGAATGATCCCAGTCCGATCCTGATGGTCCATGATGGATACTCTACACTACGCAGTATTATATAGCCCTTCTAGCCCTCTAACGTTATTCACTTATACCAGTTCGCTACTACTCTTTTACTTTTCTGCAATTCAGCATTTCTCTCACACTCGCTCATATGCATACCCGCATTCAATTCCTTTACTGTATCGTTTACTGAAATAAACATTTTAGAAGAGTGGCCCCCCTCTACGACAAGTTTCAAGATGCCAAAGACGAGTGGAGGCAGTGATATGCGCGTCGTGAGCCGGGAAATCACTATAGAAGCAGTCCGTAAGCCATTCAGTGAGGAATCATGAGGTTTGAGGCACGGCAATTACATTGCTTGTGGACGCGATGGAATTGGGGACCCCAGACACGATTTACAGCACCGAAGAGATAGACTGCGTGCGATTTGAAGAAGCCCGGGGGAGCAGAACGCGGACTGAAGGAACTCTCGCATGGATTCCCACTGGTTGGGTGAGAGCCTGACACACTAGAGAGCCCCTGCGAAGATAGCAGTGAACTCGCCACAATGCCGCGGTGATGCGCGGGAGAGGTCATACGAACGCGAGTGCAAGGAATATGCGTCCAGTGAGGTGAGTAAAGGCCAAGAGCACGGAATCATCAGGCTCAGAATAAATATAAAATAGTTAAGACAGGAAATACACGAGACGACTGAATCTACCGTTGTCGGGGCACTGACAAGAATATGAATCTCGGAGGTCGGTATATTATTTATCAAACAGTAGTCCCGAAGCTTGCGATCGGCGGGTATTTCCGAGAGCCTGAACATTGAACCAAGACGAAGGTATCTGAGAATATATATGCCGACGTCCGTGCCAGTCGCGAGTCCGATATGTTCGGGCTAGGTGCGACACCGTAAGCAGTCGACATCGATAAAGTACACTATCCAAATGGCATTAGACAGTCTTCATACAATTACAGCAGCCGTGGAGGGCATGGGAATCCAAACACGTACGCCAAGATGACTTCTGCACTGTTCAGCCCGTTGCACCCGGAGTGCCTTGGCGATTCGAAATGGGCGTCAACTACCACGTGTCGCACAGCCTAGACCGTTGTCGGCGTGAGCACCTGGTCGCTCCTGGCCTCTCCTGGCCATGTCTCCCTCGCTGCTGTTTGTCTGCTCGATGGCGTGAATAGATGCGAGAGTGGCGGGTATCACTGCGCGGAGGCTATTGTGGGGCTCTGTATGCCGTGTTCCTCGGTGACAGGCCTGAATCGATAATTCATGCAAGGTGTCTTACTCATTTCGAACCAATATTGGAGACAGATGGGGATGTTCTCGCTCTTCTCAGTCAGCCCATGGGAACCTGCGCAGTGCGCAACCTTGCGTCAGCATGAGGACGAGACAAGAATAGACGGGATCGTGGGACGCGACAGATCGCGAGAAGATACGGAAAAATCAACATCATGGGGAGTGTTTGGGAGACTAGGCGGGATGCATAAAAGGTGCGAGGGTCGAAGGCAGCAACTCACTTTCCTGACCGTATTGCATCCGTAAACCACAACAGCATTCCTCTCGCAAGTCATGCCGGCACAGCAGAAGGCCCTCCTACTCCCGAAGAAGCAAGGCGACTGGGTGGTCGGAACCACCGAGGTGCCGAAGCCAGGCCCCGGCCAGCTGCTTGTCAAGATCGAGGCGACCGCGCTGAATCCCGTCGACTGGAAGATCCAAGTATATGGCCTCTTCATTGAGAACTTCCCTGCCATCCTCGGCTCCGACGCCGCAGGCACTGTGGAGGAGGTCGGCGAGGGTGTGACAGGCTTTGCTCCGGGAGACAAGGTGTACGTACATTGGTGTCTGCGGTTTTGGACACGATCTGATCCAAGGATTGCATCCAGTGTCTTCCAGGGCTTCTTCGTGAACCCCCAGGCCACCTTCCAGCAGTACGCCCTATCCAATGCTGATGTCACAGCAAAGATCCCCGGCAACATCACGGTCGACCAGGCCTCCACTCTCCCTCTCGGTCTCGCTACCGCCGCACTCGGTCTGTTCGATGCAGGCTCCGCTGGGCTCTCCCCGGCGCCTTGGGAGGCTGGGGGTCGCGGCAAGTTCTCCGGCAAGCCCTTTGTAGTCTTTGGCGGTGCGGCCTCCGTTGGACAATATGGTAAGCTTGCCTGTACTATTTCTCCAGATATTCCTTCACTGACACTATTTCCAGCCATCCAGCTTGCAAAGCTCGCCGGCTTCTCCCCTATCATCGCCACCGCCTCGCTTAAGAACACGCCCCTCCTCGAGTCGCTCGGCGCCACGCACGTGCTCGACCGGAACCTCTCCCCCGACGCGCTGCTCGCGGAGGTCAACAAGATCACTGCCGGGGCCCCGGTCGAGGTCGTCTATGACGCCGTCTCGATCCCCGAGACGCAGACTCCCGCGTTCGACGTCCTTGCGCCCGGTGGGACGCTCGTGCTTGTATTGCCGGATCAGATCGACGCCGCGAAGAAGGCGGCCGCGCCGGAGAAGAAGGTCGTGGGTGTATTCGGCAACGTGAACGCGCCGGACATGAGGAAGACGGGGCAGAGCCTGTATGCGAAGCTGCCGGCGTTGCTGGAGAGCGGTGAGATCAAGGTGCGTTGTAGCTTGGGCCCTGGTGAGTCCCGTACTGATGTCGCGTTCGAAGCCAAACCCCGTGGATCTCCTTCCGGATGGATTGGCTGGCATTCCGGGTGGTTTGAAGAGGATGGAAAGAAATGAGGTTAGCGCTGTCAAGCTTGTCGCGCGCCCGCAGGAGACGCCGTGAAGTGTTCGTGACATGGTGTAACGCTCAGTGCTACAGAAGTCATCATGAATGTACACTACTTGTTGGGAAGAACTCTTGGATGCGTGCAGACCATTTCTAGAGGATATCTATACAATCCTGATATGTAAGAGTCCGCGAACTTTGCCTAGCGTGTGATGGCTGTCATGGGCAGTATGATGATCTCAATTTGAGGGGCCGAGTCCTTTTTTCGGCTTGAGTACAACACACACTATTTCGTTCATTCTATGATCGGAGCGTGGGCGCGGCGGCAGTGTCCTGTACGTACTTGATAGCACTGCCCTTCCCTGTATAGGTACAGACCCCGGCGTTCCAGCAGGGGATCCTCCTACTCCTCCTCCTCCGAGCCGGATAATCCATCCTCCTCCTCCTCCTCCTCCTCCTCCTATGCATTTCGACCGATTTGACCGCATTTGGTTGACGAACACGGGCTTACCTCCGTAAGGATCGCATCGAGTGACGCATTTCGATCTGGACTAGAGAATTTCGTGATAAACTTATGCCTGCACATCTCTGTTGGGATTTATATCACAGGGGTATATAGGTACTACCATTAGCGGGACATTTCCTGATTACGTGTAGTACAAAGACCTGAATCTGTGCGACTGCATCAGAGCGCGCTGAGCATTTGACTTCTCGTTCACTCCACCGAATCGGTTGGACGACGTGAAGTGCTTATCTTTTGCCAACTATTGGAAATACGTATTGTGCCTTGTTTTGATCACGCAGTGGTGTCTGGCACAGCTTCCAGATACAATACCTGATAGGGGCGATGCGGACATCTACTCAAATACCTGCTTCAAGACGTCCATAGGGAATGTAATCGCGATTGGCTGGATAGACTGTTACGGAGCACCACTATTGCTGAAAAATTCGGGATCTACATTTATAGAATCGACACTGCGTGGCGGTGGCGGTCTTTCTACGTCAATTATTTTCTCGCTCCTCGTTTGTTTCATGGGCCGACTTTCTTCGCAGGCATATTCATTTAGTGCTTTGAACAAGAAGATAACAGCGCAAGGGCAATATGACGCGCATGGGGTACGTGATGATGCCTGAGATTAGACATTTACGTTCATGGCGCTTCTAGGATCGCCTCTTCCGTGGGTCAGACTTCAACATTAGTGATGCGCGGGACAATTGGAATATTGTGGATCTAGCTATATCGAAAGAACTGATCACCGACCTCGGAGAGCGAGCTGTCGCGATCCGTGTACTGAAGGATAGTTCTGCGAAGAAAGCACGTGCGGGTAACATACATGCGGCAATGCGATTAATATTTACTTATTTAGGAGAGCGCAGCAAGCTTTGTTCGTTCTATACCTCGAGTGTGAGTCGTGTGTTGTTCCGACTCGGGCACCCTTTCACCTCTGATTATAGCCGTCGCTGCGGTGTTGCGCAAGTTATAGGCTACTCCCATCCATGCGAACATTACGTCGTGGACATCGGTATGTCGCCCTCGACGTTCAGAGTACACTTATGGGACTTGAATGTTTGGACACCTCAGGAACTAAGCCGCTGCCTGATGATTTTACCCTCATTAATCCGATGGAGAGACTTCGCATATACTTGCAAACGGCAGGTGCTGTCCCTTGCGGATATGTGTGATACTAAGTAATGAAAAACAGATATTGGATTTTAGGGCACTATTCGGTTATTTCTTAGTTCTCCGGACCGCACTGATTCAAGTTCTCCATTGCGGGGTGCACAGATAGAGGTGTGCAAAGGCTCTCGGAGCTCTTTGTCAAGGGTTAGGTTATCTGCGTGTGTAAGCCAGATGTATGTGTATAAAATATCGAACACTTATCACTTCTCAGCATCATTGTGGACCCTGCCTTTCAAACACGAGCATGATGTCAAACGACAGGGTGCTATTCGCTGTTGAAGATCTACAGAGAGGGTGTGAGGAGTGTCTGATGAGGCTTTTCTCCAGGCGTTCCGTGAGTATTTTTGTTCCTATCATCAGTTTAGCAGATTTACGAACGCCTCGAACAGAAATATGATCACTTCATCAGTGTGTCAATTTCCAAGTGGATGTTTTGAGATCCTCACTTGCCACTTAGCAGCCGATCGAGCTGTCAACATTGGCCTGGAGACCATGCACGGACTTCTGTCTGTAATCAAGCGCGGCCATTTAGACGAGATCAAGAATGTGGTCAGGATAAGCTTGTCAATGAGCGAGGAACGACCTAGCTCATCTAACGCTCTCGGTGGGGATGTTGTGGACTACGGCTATAGCATCTGCACTTCGTCCCACGACTTTCAATTCATACGTCTGGGCAATATTGCGGACATTATCGCTAGGGATGATCAATTCCATAACAATCAGGTTGGTATTGGACTTATTATGCATGCTCATATCCATAGCATGACGTCTTTTGGTGACTCGGTGAGTTTATAATATTAACTGGTTAGCCATGCACTAACCATGGTCACGCAACAAGGCTGTTTATGATCCGATGAAGACCCTCCAAGACATAACACTGAAATCAGTTCATAATGCGGAGCTAGAGGGGTGGTGCTATCTACTGTGGTGGGATCATATAGACGAGATAGCTGTTCGGCATGGAATCCCTGCGTCTGCCCTTGTGCTGGGTGCAAGAGCTTTTGCGGTGCTTTATGTATTTCCGACATCATTGCCTTAGTTTCAAAGGTGTCGAAGCTGCTGTGGAGGTACGCATGCACAGAGGGCAGACACTGGGAACACGCGGGCTCTGAGTAAGCACTAGCTGATCACTATTCATCGAAACATCGGTCGATGGGTTGACCAACCTGTGGCTGTAGGTATTACGCGCTCAAGACACAAATTCATCAACCCTCTACTAGGCGATGTTTTGAACCACCTGGCTCACCAACAACAGAAGGAAGATATACCAGAAAACCGCTTGGCGTCCCGTTTCGAAGAGCTCTTCTCGTAAAGCGAACGACTGTTTTTAATAATGATTCGTCTGGGCCGTATTTTATCTTCGCTCGATCGTGGTGGGCTCAGCAGAGGTATATAGGGGCATATGATAGGCCCCCCACAATGTACTGAAGTTAGTCTGACGGAGGGGTAAGTACTTGACGGTGGGCGTTGCCGTGCGAAGAGAAAGACATGCAGGCTCGAACGAGCGCGAGGTTGCCGCGGAAGACGCCGCGGAACGCGCTCGCAGGCACAGAGTTGGGCGTCGGGTATCGATCGATAGGTTTCGGGCGGGGACACTGGTGCGAGCGAGCAACAGAGCGTCGTGCTGCCGCGTATAGGTTCGGGACATTCGTTCACAGCGAGACGAGCGCGCGGTCTGTCGTAGACACCAACAGCATCGCAAACGGAAATGTCGAGAAACGCGCACCGTCAGTGGGTTCCCACAAAGCTGGTAGCAATGTAGCTAGGTGGCATACGTGTATAAAAGATACGCACATGAGCTCTCAAATATCCACCTCAGCGGGCCTCGCCAGACAGCTTCCGATGGTCCGCACATCCCTCGTCGCGAGTTCGGCGACATCGTGGAGGTAACACGCGTTCGGCGTACTGTTTCCTCAGGTCAGACCATCTCTCCTGCACGCGTCGCGGGCTGCCCGGGGTGGAAGGGGCTGCCGACCGCATGCACGGGGCTCAGGGCCTGCGCAGTGGATACGTCAATAGCTGGGGTACCATGAACGACGCGAGGATACTCACAATATTCGCAGTAGGTCAGCAGCGCGTTTGAACGCGTTCTGTGTTGGCTTGCGAAAAGCTGTCGCGCAGTACACGACGTGCGTACCGGTGGTCGGCCATCTGCTCCAGCAGCAAAGGCTGACGTCCGGTGCGCGAGTGCAGCCGCCGTCAGCAGCAGCAGCAGCTCGTGACTCGCGTAGCTGGGGCATGGGAGCGCCGCTGGGTCGCAAGAGAAGCCAAGCGCGCCGAGTCGACGGGGAGTTGGCAATTACGGGCGCCAGAAGACGTGATGGTGGCGTGTCAGAATGTGACGAGAGCAGCTGCGACGCCAGTAGAGACAGGGGATGCGCGTTGCGAGCCAGCAGCGTCGTCGCGAAGAGCAGGGCCGCGGAGGAGCAGCGGGCGTGTCGCTCCAAGGACCCGGCGGACGAAGGCAGACGCGATCTGCAGCGCCGGAAACGGCGTGCAGAGATGGACCCCGCGCGATCGGAAAGGAAGCAGGCGGGAGAAGAGCGCGGAGTGTCCCAGCTCTCGCACGGATCCGCGCACATCCGCTGGCCGAGGGGAGGGCTGCCGGCGGCGCAGCTGCGAGCTCGGCGACGAGCAGCGGTGACGCACGGGGAGGGCCCGTGCGCGCGTTTGCACATCATCGCGGGCGGGGATGTGCGCGAGCGCGGGGAGCCTGGCAGACGGCTGCGCCCAGTGGAGCATACAGGGGCCGAGAGCGCGGAGACGGCGTGATCGAGAAGGCGGCGGTGGGAGGAAGAACGGCCCAGACAGACGGGCGCAGCGGCGTGGACAGGGGTGGTCATGCGATCCCTCGCGGAAGCATCCGCCGCGCGGGGGTCCTCGGTCCGTCACGCACAGGCAGCGCGACCAGTGCGCGGTGCGCTGTGTGCGCAGCGCGCTGTGTCAGCCAGCCTGTGCGCTGCGCAGACGAGCGTCGGAGGCGGGACGGCGGGCGGCGGCGGCGGCGGCGGGATAGCGCCTGATAGCGCGGGGGGAGATAAGCGCGATCGCGAATCTCGCGGAATTTGAAAGAGACGCGCGAGTGCCTAGGTTGTGGCGGCGGGCGCTCGCACTCGCACACAAACACTCGCAGACACGGCGCACGGCGACCATCCTCTCGCTCGGCCTCTCGAGCACACAGCCCGCCTTGGGCACACCACACCCCCGCCCCCCGCCGCCATGCAGACACACCCCGACCACCGGCTGCCCGCCGAGCACGGCTTGGCCTACCCGCCCGGCTTCCTCGACTCCCTCCCCGTCCTCCAGGACCGCCGCCCGCCGCACCAGCCCCTTCGCGCCCTCGACGCCGCCCAGTTCGCTCAGATCCACCTCGCACACACGACCGCCCATGCGCCCGATGCCGTCCTCTTCCCGTTTCTGCACGGCATCGAGGGCCAGAACCACGCGCAGAACGCCTTCTTTGCGCACGCGCGCACCCACCCCGCCGCGCCACCGCCCGTTCCCCGCTTCAGGGGCCTCGTCTGGGTCGCCGCGGACGAGCTCGACATGGAGGAGGCCGAGGTCGAAGGCGAGATCGACGAGCTCGACGAGGACGTCGACGACGAGGACGACTTCTCGTCGAGCGAGAGCCTCGAGAGCTTCGGCCCGATGGACATCGATGTCGAGGTCGACGGCGAGCACGCAATGGCGATGGACGACGACGGCATCGAGCCCGATGGGCACCCACCACCCCTCGAGGGCGACAAGGCGCACGCCGCGAATGGCATCACGCATACCGAGCACCACCATCACGTCGCCCGCCACACGCCGCCACCGCCCAAGTCCGTCTTTCTCACCTCCAGCTTCCGCGCCCGCGAGCTGCTGCAGACCCGCGCCGCGCCCGGAGGCGGTCTCAAGCACACGTTCCTCGAGCCGAGCGTCCCCGACGGGATCAGCCTGCGGAACTTTGGTATCCAAGTGGTGAGTCCGCATCCTTGGTCCCGTGCACAGCACCCGCTCTCGCTGTCTTCTGCCTCCTGCGCACGGACATGCACGGGCGTTCGCGACGTCGAGCGAGATGCATGACAGGCGCGCCGTCTTATCGGACTCGTTTCGCGATAGGGCCCCTCTTCATGTCACATGCCGGCACGCGTCTGCGTTCGTATAACCCTGCGTACGCGGACCAGACCGGTCTCTGCTGAGAGTCGAATGCTGATTATAGGTTCTCCCCCTAGCCCGTCTACGCCACCCTCTCCGACATCGTCATCTACTCACCGCGCGGAGATACGCGCTCAGCGCATGCCCTGGCGGCGGCGTTCAAGGACGCAGTCGAAGCAAAGTACGCAGCCCGAGCGGCGCGGATGAATGCTGCAGCCGCCGTTTACACATCCCCATCCTCTTCCGCCTCCTCCTCGCCCTCCCCGCCTGCATCCCCATCAACGAGGCCAGATGCGCGACAGAAGCAAGACATGCCGGTCCCGGAACACGTCCACCCCGACCTAGACGGCGGGGAGTGTCTGCTCAAATACAACGTGTTCGTGCTGGACGCGTCGCCCGCCGAGGTGGAGGCGAAGCTCCCTCAACTCGTCGCACGGCCGGAGCCGCCGATGCAGACTGCGGCGCACACGGACGGGACGGACGCGCACACACAGGGCGAGGGCGCGGAGGAGGCATGGCGGCGGCGGGCGGCGCGGCCGAATATCGTCGACTTTGCTATTCGCGAACGCGAGGAGATGAGAGACCTAACACGCGCATCCGAGCTCATCACCGTCCTTCCGCCTCGGGAGTCCGCAGTAGACAGCTCCGATGAGGAAGACGAAGAAGAGCGCGTGCTCGAGTACTCTGGCACGACCCCTGCGATGCGGTTCGATCCGCTCGCGGGGCAGGTCTTCCTGGGAAACGCGCACGATGCGCCGCCGACACACCCGGGCGCGAGCATACCGTTCACGCCGGGCGCGAACGCACCGAAGCTTGGGCGCGGGTTCGACTTGTGCATCGAGTGCTACGACTACGCGCCGTTGCCCACGATGGCACAGCTCCGTGCGGCCGAGGGCCAGGTTGCGGCACTCGACCGCGCATGGGTCGAGCATTGTCTCGCAGAGGACGACGAGAACGATGGCGAGGGAAGGGACGGGAAGGACGGAGAGGAGCTTCCGCCCCGCCCGCCGCCACATCACAGCGCAGTCGTCCACCTGACGTTCCCGAGCTCGCCCGCGAGCACTGCGGCGAGTGTGAATGCGGTGCTACCCGTCCTCGCATTCCTCGAACGACTCATTGCGCCGCCCAGCTCTCCACCCACACGCGCCGCTGCACGCGCGCTACTGTTCCCGTCTCCCTTGCACTCGCAGCCGCCCCAGCACGGCCCGCGCAGAGCGTCCGAGGCGGCGTCATTTGGCCCACGATCCCTCCCACCACCAAGCGCGTTCCCGACATCCTTCTTCCCCAACGCGCACGCGCACGGCCCACAGACGGCATACACCCGCATGCGCTCGACCTCCGCGACGTGTCCCCCCGGCTCGTCGTCGCCTGCGCCCCCTTCCTCCCCCGGCTCGAGCGCTTCGTCCGCATCCTCCCCGACCGTCGACCTGACCGCCGCGCTGCGCACACGCCCCGCGAAGATCCTCATCCACTCGGCAGACGGGTACACAGAGTCGAGCGTGCTCGGGCTGACGCTGCTCATGGCGCACCGCGCGCTGGCGCTCCCCGCGGCGTACCTCACGCTGCAGCTCGAGAAGCGGCGCAGCTTCTTTGTGTACCAGGCGGACATCCCGCTGCTGCGCCGGATCGAGGCGCGGCTGCAGCGCGAGCGCGCCGCGCGGGAGCAGGAGGCGCGGGAGACGGGCGGCGTGGGCTGGGGCGCGCACAAGCCGCAGGAGCGCGGCGCGGGCTCGCCGGGCCCTGCGTCTGCGCCGGAGAGCCGCGCGCCGTGGGGCTCGTGGTCGCGGGTGAGCTCGAAGTCGGTCTCGTTTGCGCCTGGCAGCGACACCCCTGTTCGGGGCGAGGCGCTCCCGGTCGTGTCGCACCCGTGCCGGACGGTGTCGGAGTCGTACTCGGCGGTGAGTGTGGAGGCGTTCGCCGTACATAGCCGGCCTCGCGCGCAGACGCTTCCGCCTGCGCTGCCCGACGTCGTTGGCGCCCACCAGCTGTGGTTCAATGACCCGAGATTCGACGGGAGCTTCCCGAGCAGGGTGCTGCCGTTCCTGTATCTTGGTAATTTGTGAGCGTTCAGCGTTGTTCTACTTAGTTGTGGTGTACTGATGCACGAGACAGGAATCACGCCTCAAATGCGTTCATGCTGCACGCGCTCGGGATCACGCACGTCGTCTCTGTTGGCGAGTGTGCGCTCGTCCCGCCGCCCGAAGATGAGGCGCCCGCACAGAGCGGCAAATGCACACTGGGCTCGCTGTGGCATGAGGAGCGCGAGGGCCGGATCAAGGTCCTCGACATCAAGGGCGTGTGCGACGACGGCATCGACACGCTTGCGCCGCAGCTGGAGCCGATATGCGAGTGGATCGAGCGTGCGCGCGCGGAGGGCGGGACGGTGCTCGTGCATTGTCGGGTGGGGGTGTCGCGCAGCGCGACCGTCACGGTGAGCTTCCGTTGTCGTATGGTTGGTGGTGATGTGGTCTGATTGATGCGGAATGCACAGATCGCGTATGTGATGAAGCACCTCCAGCTCCCGCTCGTCGACGCCTACCTCATCGTGCGCTCGCGCCGCCTCTCGGTCCTCATCCAGCCAAATATGCGCCTGCTGTATAACCTCCTCGGGTGGGAACTCCACCTCGCGCGGGAACGCGCAGCCGGGAATGAAGAACGCCTTCGTTACGAGCTCGCGCGCTGCCTCAACTGGCCGTATCTTGCGAAAGAGGTGCACGCGCTGAACGAGAAGTACCTGCATTGAAGCTCCCCGCATCTCCGTCCCTTTCTCCTGGTCGACTCCCTTCAGCTCGCTCACGAATCTAGATTGCACGCAATGGGACATCCAGACGAATCAATCTGTCCTCAACTCTCGGGCCCGCTCCCCACATGATGCCGCCCTGTAAATGTACCATACTCCATGTCGTCAAGATACCCCGCTCCGTCGTGCTCGTGCAAAATGAATTCACAATTTAGCCACTGCCATTCTGTGTACCGTATTCTTGTCGCTTCCTCTCTCCTGTCCTCGTATCTACCGTCTCGTCCAGTCTCCAGTTCCTCGTCGCTGTCCGCTCCCCTCCTATGTCTGTACAACTTTCGTTCGTCGCAATATTGTCGCAGTGTACCATGCACCGGGTTCCTTCTCTCCGCTTCCCCAAGTATTGTAATGCCCTATCGGATATGATCTGCACTCCTGTTTGCGTCTGCCACTCCCTCGGTTCCGATGCGTGCCCAGGAATGGGGATCTGCCTCCGCGTGTTCCTCGAGTGCATCGAACTGCGGGCGGAGCTCAGCGGGCCCGAAGGTGCACAGCTTTGTCACCGCAATCTCCGCGTCGATGTGACCCGGCTGATCGACGGCAGTCCTTCTGTGGTGGAATGCGTTACATCAGCGCCGAGCGGCGCAGTCGACCTCCTTTGTTGTGAGCCACACACGCTTCTTGGTGCTGCTAAAGCGCGCGTAAGTCCTGCTGCGGCTGTGGAGAGCACTACACATCCCGCGAACGGATAGCCCACGCCGATTGTGGAGCAAAGCTTATCGCAGACTCGGTCGCGATCGATGGAGTCGGTTAAGCTCGTGCAAATGTACCTGCAGATCCTGCCCATTCTCATACTAGGCAGTGATCTATCACATTCGCGATCCTGAGATGGTGTGGTCGTCACCCCGCCAGTTATGGCTCATTCATGGAGCAGTCTCACCTGCAAGCACCACACTGCTTCCTTTGAGATACAGAGCCATTTCACGGCTCCACAATCTCCAGATACTGAGATCGCGTGACGGTAAAATGTTGAGATATGATCGAGATGAAAAGATGGGCAACAAGGAGTATCCAGCAGGGCAAGCTAAAGTGTGCTGGGTTTATGACAGAATCTTCTGTCTCGAACGAGCTTCGGACAGGAGGAAAACTGAAGACTTGCCCAATACTCGCTGGTTTCCGGATACTATAGCTACGACATCGGACATACGTACGTTTTTTTGCAGTGATATTTTCTCCTTGTGTTGTGATTAACAATGCTGTTGGAGATATAAGCAAATCCACCAATTCATTTATGGCCTAATATCCTACGCTCTAATGACGGCTGGAAATCCTCTGTCTTACGGCTAGCTGAGTGTGGAAGAGGAATACGAAGTACGTCCAAACTCCTTCAGACGTCTTCTGTATGCAAGGATATCACCCATGAACGGTCGGACGCTAGTATATAATGTCGAGTTATACCTACAAATAAGAGAGCTACGTTACTGTTCTTCCATATCTGACTGGTCCTGGAATCTATGACGTCGCTCTGAACGTATGGTGCGATCGTGTACGAGTCCGATCAATCGTAAGTCATGCTCTTGCAGAGCGACCGCAATGTGGAGATAGATATCGCGCACACCTGATGTGCAGTCATCAACGGCTCATCCACTAATAATCACTAAAGCACCGTCCACTTCCTTGCTTGATGGTCCCTCCTCCAGATCACCGTGCCTGACCTCGGTGCCCTCAGTCGATTCAATCCCATCAACTGTCTCCTTCTCGGCCACCTGTTGATGCATCCGCTCGCGCAATTCCCGGGCTTCCTGTGCCAGAGGAGAGCGCGCGCGTAACGACGCTCCGTAGCGGATGAACACGAGAGGGATAGGAAGTAATAGGCAGGCAATCAAAGCGAAAATCGTCACTACAGTGCGAATTCCTTGGTCAAACGGGCAACAGTATTAACTTGCGAGAAGGTCTCACCTCCCCACGTAGTCCCGAGTCGGTTGACAATAGATTGTGCGACGATCGGGAAGATGGAAGCAACAACAGAGCGGAAAAGAGTGTTCGCTGCAGCTGCACTGGATGCATAGATGCTGTACGTCTGTGACGTGCTGGAAAATACGCGTGAGTGTAAATAAATCGAGCAGAAGACACACGACGGCAACAGGAAGTTGGTCAATTACTTACTACGAAATGAAACAGAAGAATAGGGTCAAGTTTGAGTAGCCGAAGACGACTCCAGCAAGCGCAGGAGAAACCCATGTAGTCCCGCTCTCACTGGTCCTTCAAATTCTTCATGAGTATACATTGCATTGTCTCAAGTATCTCACAAGCATACCATGCAAACCAGAAGAGCGACACAGGAAGCGCAACGCTGCGGCCGTGACCCCATCAGACATATACCGACATGCGAGGGTGTGCGACATACCAAGCCAATAATACTACTTTGAGATGCGTCTCCTCAGGATGACCTGCCGCGAGGTTCTGCTCTACTCCAGGCAGAGGAATATGCTCCGACAAACGTACAAGGTACGGGTGCACGGTGATAGCAATAACCATGCCGAGGCTAACCCCGAGGAACATCAACCCGCACAGTTGGAAAGGAATGCCGTGCTATAGATCTGAATCATTTATATGCCAGACTCAGCAACGGATGTATACGTACCTGCTGTATGAATACAATGGGATATACCTCGAAGAAGAAACTAAACACCTGGTGGGTCGCTATAAGGTCAACAGGGCGTAAAGCGCTTACTAGAGAATGCCGTAAGTAATTGTGATCCAGAGTGCCGCTCCTTGCACGATTGGCTCGTAAGCAAGCATTGCTGTGTAAGAACGATCAGCGTCCGTAATGTGAAGGCGCGTCTGCGACTTACCTATGGGTCTCCCAATGTGCCCTTTGAGGATCTGCATAGTACTCTTCGTATGCAGTTCAACGGGAGCACGGGCATGTGGGTTTCCCTGTTTGCGGAGCCGTCGTGCGCGATACGTAAGAATAGTAGGAGTATATGTCTCCGGTAGCAAAAAGACCAGTGGCCAGCATGCGATCGAAAAGAACAAATGTACGCGGAGGACCCAGAGACTACAGTGTGTAGTGTCAGCGTCTGGGGACAAATTTCGAAAATTATGGCGTACTTTTGTCCAGAGTGCGCAGCGACAAAGAATCCAACCAGCGAACCGAAACAAGGCCCGGAAAGCGCCGAAAAAGCGCTAGAGGGAGGGGAACTGAGTATGACCGTGAGTCAGGGGCAATAAATAACGAGCGCACAAGAAAGAATTCACTATCTGGAGATCAGAGAATGACGGGATACTGAAGTAAGGATAACGTACTTCTCCCTAACGTGTGAAAGTCATTGGGCCATAGGCTGAAGTGGCGAGTTAGTACCGCTCTCGAACACCAGAGTCTCCCCTTACTCAGTTAACACGCCAGGGCCGCTGCATCACAGTTCAGCACATCAGAATGCGGATAAATGAATAGTATCATGACTTACCTGTTCAATGCAGATGCTGCAGCGCAGCCGGTGAAGAACCTGACTGCTCCCGATAAATATCGTACCCGACCAATGCGGAGAATCATACAGACAGACCAGGATTACTACGATGTTGTCCACAAATGCGGAAGGGACGGTTGTGGCTGACAACATCTGTCAGCAAGTAGCAGCACACGGGGTTACCGCACGGCACCTAACAAGAGAATCCACGACACCATGAGCGGTCGTTTTCGGCCGTACATTTCGCTTAGAGGACCTATTAATCGAATGTGAGATGGAGGAGAATTCAAGGTAGCACGAGATACGTCACCCCCTGCAGTAGTGGTCAGGTCGAACGAGTATGCAGATGAGATATAACGTACAAAGAAGCGGAGCAAATCCGAATCCTAGGACATACAACGTGAGCCCGACACTTGCAACGTCGGCACTGACCCCGTATCTCTGTCGAATAAGATCTTGTCCGGGGGCCTACTTTACTCCGTCAACATCAACTTGGAGATGTCAGAACTTGTAACAGACGTACATAGACTGAAGACCCGAAGACCGCACAGAACACCAAGAAGCACAGCGTGGCCATAGTTGACAGCTTCTTCGTTCGTGACCAATTCTTCGGGTCATCCGGGTCGTCAGGGGCAAATACAACAAGTTCAACATAATCTTCGTGACGTGTCATAGCTGGACGTGTGGTGAAAGAGGGAAACCTGATCCCACTCCTGTGCCCTCCTTATAAGACATCTGTACGTAGGGTGAGCTGACAGCCGCACGGCTAGCATCGTCCCGCAATCTTGATACTAGCATGCTTGTTTGCGGATCCGTAAGAATGGGTGACAGAAAAGGTTAGAAGCCTCGGGGTTCGGTCATGGTGCGAAGATGGATACCGAGCGAGGACACCAGATTGCTGGGAACGAACGTGGTGGATGCGAGGGCAACGTGGCACCGACAGGTATCACCTGCGGTCCTCGGTAGTTCGTATGAACCACCCGGTGATCAGACATCCCTCCGGAGGAAGTTCATCTGTTCATCTCGTCGCAGATATGCAGCTCCAAGTATCGCATGAGGCACTTTCGCTAATCAAGAGCGAATCGTAGCCTCATCCAGAGCGTCCGAAGAACAGAATGCAGCGACTGCACCTCACCAGGTGCCGTTGTCCTGTTCTTCGGCTGCGGTGAACTGTGACGAGATCTGATCCGGGTGTAGGGAAACTAAATAACCGGATAGAATGAAGTGCACACGAGGGGTGCTTTGCAAGACTCGCCTTGTATTCTTGCTGCTGACTGCTGTGCCCGAGGGATGCCCGAGGCGCCAACGAGAGTCGCAAAAGGCAAAGCTCCAATTGAGCTCGCGCATACCTTGATATATGCACATACTGCACGTGAAAAATGTCCTTATTTGATCACATTGGAGAATCTACGAGAGACAAGACCGCATTCAAACTGCTCTCATCTGTTGAGGAGCTTGAAGTGAGACAGTCTAATCTTCCGTCGTGACAAGACGGTGCACTTCACCTGTTCTACGCATAAATGGGACCTAGGGTGAGAGGTATGGGATATCACGTTCGCTTTTCAGAATGGACATAAGATGGTCGACCGTCAAGTTTCAAAGCTATCCTGCACGAAACTTGAATATAGTATTGACAGAGTCAGGGCGCGGGAAAATTTTACTATCCGACGCGAATTAGGCTGAGATGAGGGCAGTGCCACCTTCAGCGAAGAGAGCCAGGCCCTGATAGATCATAGTCATATAGAATCCGTATGCGTGTTGTACAGATTTTGCAGATCCTGTAGATGCGGCGAGCTGGTTCTGGCATGGCGTCAATGCGTAAGAGAGCGCCCTCCTCCTACCGACACGTGGAAATAGACGCTATACTCGCCCAAACGCTGGCTAGCATCGGGTCATCCACGTCCCCGGAATGTTTCAGTGTCACCATTACCATCGCGAACTCGAGTTCTTTTCTGCGAGTGGACCGTCGTGCTCATCAGGAAGAATTTGTACAAATTTATAGAACTTTCACTCCTGTCTCCGCTATAACTGAGCTCAAAGGCTCCGCGGTCAATTTGGATATGGACGCTCTACCAGAACCACTTACCGGTTACTATGGACTTCTTTTTGCCTTTCTGCTACTGGCTATAGGTGTCCTTGTCGTCTACACAAACTATCGATCGTCCGGACTCCACCGGCCCCCCCGACTACCGTACTGGATCCCATGGCTAGGCTCCGCAATAGAGATAGGCAAGGATCCAGATACTTTCTTCGAAAGAACGATGTATGTAGCTCGTATCTTGCAACGCCATAGTATTTTGACAACTGATTTCAATAACAAGCCAAAAGCTTGGTCCTGTCTTCAGGCTGAAGACCGTCGGACGCGACATGATATACGTAGCATCCCCCACAGTTCGTATCAACATGCCGTTGTGTCCGGTTCATGAAATGGAGACTAACAATGGATGGACCGTGTAGCTGATTCAGTCAATCTTCCGCGACACCAAGGTGAGCATCTCTTCACTAGTCTCTCGTTCACCTCCAGCTCATGGCTCCTTCAGCACTACGACTTTGCCGAAATCCGCCTGCAAATGAATGCGATCTTCCTCATCCCCAAATATGCCTTGCCACCAGATATGGTTGCACACTACTTTCCCGCGCATCACCGAGTACTTGCGCCAAATAGCGTCCCAGACATGCTGAAACACTACACCCGTCAAGCGCATCACTTTGTGACGGAAGCTATTGCATCCCATTCTGGCCGCAAGATCCCGCTGGCAGACTTCATTGTCCCCGCAGCCTACAATGCCACGGCCAAGGCTCTCTTTGGTCATTCATTCCCCGCTGACAAGACGTTTGACGGTTTCAAGCGCTTCGACGCTGCATTCCCGCTGATGGTGGCGGATGCCCCAGGTTTTATGTTTGCGAAGGCTCGTCGCGCCTGGGCAAATGTCATAGACGTGCTCGAGTCATACGTTGAGGAACTCGAGCGCACCGAAGATATCGACGTCCCGCCCCTCGCCCGGTTGACGCTTGACACAAAACAGCAAGCAGGATGGGTGAGCTTGCACCTTCATATCCTCGGGTCTTGATGCTAATGCATCTCAGGACGCAGGCATTGCCGCTTCCGTGATGGCCGGTGATCTGTGGGCCTCGCAGGCGAACGGCTTGTGGGCAGCATACTGGGTCCTCGTCTTCATGCTCCTCGAGCCACATGGACTCGCTCCGCTCGTTGCTGAGATCGACCGTGCACGTGCCAGCTGGACGTCCTCTCACGCAGACAAGTCCCTCGACGCCGAGACGTTCCATGAATTCATGATGGACTCCGTGAAGGCCCTACCGCTCCTGACCTCTGCGGTTCAGGAGTCACTTCGGATAAGCAGCAGCGTGATGCCCATCCGCCGCGTCGTTGAGCCGGTGGAACTCGGGGGATACCAGCTCCAGAAGGACGACACCGTCCTCTGCGTGACGCGCTCGGTGCACCTGGATGACGAGATCCACCCAGATGCTGCGTCGTTCCGGATGGACAGGTACTGCGAAGGCCAGAAGTTCACAAAAGACGGAAAGCCGGTGCCCAATCACTCGATGCCGTTTGGTGGCGGCGTATCCATATGCGAGGGCAGGTACGTCCCACCTTCAGCTCCAAATTTGGATGCATCAAACGCTGAACATTTCTATCAGACATTTCGTCATGGGCGAGCTCAAAGCACTGATCGCGCTCATTTTGACTTATGCCACGGTTGAGCTGGCAGATGAATCCGTTGTGAGACCGCAGTTTGATTGGAGTCGCCTTGGGAGCGGTATTATGCAACCTCGAGGGGATATCAATGTCGTCATCGGCAAGCGGAAATTCACGACCTCATAGGAGTACGCCGCAGTCTCTTTTGTCCCACTGCTGGTTTGCATTCTACCCACACCAGCCGTCGGCGCTGTCTACCAACGTGACTAACACTAATTTTGGAGACATCATCTGCATTTATCATGGGAGATTACTCCGTACGGTAGCCGCCCCGCACTTGAAAATATACCGCAGCCATGAGAAGGTGGTTGGTCCAGTTCTCTGTTTTCTCTTGACGCTTGGAACTAGATGAGGCCGAACACGCCGAGAGCGGGAACGTCACCCAGGGCACTGGTGAAGTTCGAAACAACGAAGCGGCTGTTTAGCGAACACCACATCGAAGGATCTGTCTCTAGGTGGCTGAAACAATCACGATGTGTCAGCTCGTGGTCGCCGACTGCATTGACGGACTCACATATTAGACAGATCTGTCGCTCCTGCTTCGCTGCAGCGAAAATGAAGCCAGCGAGCCCTCGACTGTCACGAGCGCCCATTGAAGATGACCAATACGGAGCGCTCAGAGCGCGGGGGCGCGTGCATGGACAGTGCTCATCTAGTCCGGCACCCACGTCAATATTACAACGGCAGACGAGAATAGGAATCACTCGTACCCGCTTCATTTTACTCCCAAGCCACGTCACAGGATGAATATTGCTCACGTGAATGCGGCTTGTTCAGCCTGAGCTCCATTTTCTTTCCTTCCGCAGCGTGATTGAGAAACTTACATGAACATGCGGGTCAGGCCGAAATTATAAATTGTGCAGTATCTATTGGTTCCACAAGTTGAAGTGGCAATGCTCATGAACACATTCTTGTCTAGGAATGATCTGTGTCGCGTCCGGCCTCATGCATATTCAAGTTCTTGATATCCAATGCAGCATATCTGTCGACTGTAGTGCACTTGCTCCTATGGGTGCATGGTGATAATGAATGCACATCTCATGTTTCTGCCTATGCAGGCTACTCGATTGCGCCAGGGTCGCACTCATTTGAGAAGTAAAGCGGTTATACAGCTCGGCCCCACGCGGAGTGCTTGTTGCATGCGGTTGTATGTATGCACGCGACCGATAGCCTGGTCCGAGGACATCGCATGAGGTTAGAGCTCCCTCTATTTGGATCTTTCCATCGGAGAAGGCATCACGATGAGAAGGCCGACGACTTATGTTTCGGGCCTAGGTCGCTTTCGCGCTGATACGGACCAGCCTGATTTTCCACAGTTTCAGGGTAGGGCAATCAAATTACTTCAGGGTGGCAGGTCCGGATTGCACTCGGAGCAGCCTGGAGCAGCTGATGCGAGATGTTAAGGTATGAGAGATGTTAGTCATTGAATTATTGACGCTATCGCATAGGCGCATAGTATTGTCGAACATGCCATAGTGTGAGTTCGGGCTCAAATTACAATGTTGGGTTTCTACGGAGATTTATCACCACCATGGCAACAGAGATGATGTACGAGCCATCATCACGTCGGCGACAAGAGTTCTGCTTCGCCAACAATTTCTGCTGTGCGCATTTGGTGAACACTGAACCACTTCTGATCAGCTGCAGTTCTCGAATTTGCATCATGTCGCCGGGACCGTCGTCTACGGAGGATCACATACTGCTCAAGCGCCTTCGAGTCCCTACCAGGTAATGATACTTGCTCATAACCCATGATGGGCGCATACTGGTAAGTAGTCTTATTGGATTCGGTAATTACGAGGCCGAGCTCTGCTGACTAGAGCATCGGCTTTGAGACGTAGACAATGAAGGCAGGCCAAATGTACCCGGTACTCTGTCCAGGTGCGTCAGATCTGCGCTATGAAAAATTCTAACTGAGCTCATCTACAGGATATTATTTAATTTGAATTGAGTCACGGCTTAGGAACAATGACATCCGTGGCCGTCTCGTTCATCGAGTCCAGAATCCTGGTCCTGAGACATGATCACAGCATCTGCAGTATTTAGTCTTGAATCGGAGTTATAGGACATTTCTCTGACGCAACAACCCTTCATATCTACTTCCAGGAACACACAGGAGTACGCCATATCGCCACCATGGATTATGTGCACACCGTCCTGATAACCTTGTAAGTCATTTATCTCTGTTCCTGGCTTGGAGCGTGCCAGCGCAAGATAGCTTATGGCTCATCATCACTCGCCACGAGGGGACTGTGCATCGTGGGTGTGGGAATTAACGTACATATCAAGAAGCACAGGCAGCCGCGCTCCGGCGACACATGTTGAGAACCCTTTGTTGCATGTGCTGCGGAGCACGCTGTTATCATCCGTTCAGGTTGTCCCTGAGCATCTGTTCAGGAAGTCATACAGACCATAAGACCGCCGCGACCTCGCTAGTCAAGCTTGAGAGAGTTCAATCAATGGAAATCTCGACATTCGAATTGTGGCGTGCCTGGATGCGACATCCAAAGCTGACGCGATCCTCACATGTCTAACAAGTTCATCTGTTAAATCAACAGAAAGAGGTCACAGCAGGGTGAGATCGGCTTAGATTTGGCCGATCGGGCCGCAGCACTCCCTCTCAGGGTTAGTCGGTGAGCAGCCGCATTAGGCAGGTACTTCGTCTCAGTCAACTGGAATGTGAGTACGTGGAGAACACTTCCGCGATTGAACCTTCTAACCTATTTTTATTCTACAGACCGACGGGGTCTCACGCTTATCGTGCATTTGCATTGAAAATTCACGACCTCGAAATTTCACTGCCAGCTTGTCTTCTCGGCATGTCAGATTCCTGTTTCCGCGTCGACCTGTAACAGCTGCACCGTCTATCAACGTCTCCTTTCGGCTCTTTCATTGCATGAACGTCGGTTGATGGCGCAAAAATAGGAAAGTGCCTCGCTATCTGGCATCAACTCCGGCCTATGCCACTCGAGTTCCGAAAGTGACACGGTATCACAAATTGCCCATAGGGTAATGCACTCTACCGTAGTCCACGGCCAGTCTATTCCTGCAAAGGCATGGCAAATTGTCGCCAAATCAAGTTATTCCTTGGCCTTCTTCCTCGCGGTCCGCATGGATGGTCTTGAGAATGCGCCGCTCAATGGTGAGATTGGGCCCACAGTTACTCTACAGATGTATGTATCTCGATGCTAATCTGTTTCACGCAGTGAATGTATTCGCAAATTAAGACGATGATAATTCCTCGCGGTCGATGGCGAGCTTATCTCGCGCGACATCGAGGTGGAACGTCGGAGACCCATAACCCCTTCAGGAATGTGACGGCTGGTCAGGTTGACGTATGTTCCACTCCGTTATGGAGTTATATCGTGTGCACTGTGCGCTTGGCGAGCGCGTCGGTTTCAATCGAATGATAAGACTTGAGGCACCATATTTCCACTGACACCAACCCGCTGTCTTATCGCCTAAAAACAGCAAGCTCCCAGTGCTCCCGTGGTACAAGAACCGAGGCAGCCAGGTGTCTCACGTCTTGACCCGCCCTCATCCCATCATGGCGAGCTCCGTCGAGGACCTCCAGAGCAACCAGTCTTTCAACGAGAAGTCTGATATTGAAAAGACAAGTCCGTATCCTCCGCTTAGACGTCACCGATATTTCCTCACCAGATACTTCGCAGGGCTTAAAGTCGACGAGATCGTGGCCATCGCGGAGTTCGATGACCCCAATATCGACAAGGATGCCATAGTGTTTGGTATGTTATGAAGATTTATATGTCATGTAGTACCTAGAATGCTGATGGAACGATGTCAGAGGATGATTCTCCGTACCCTGAGGTTCGCTCGGCCGTCGCCAACACCGACGACCCGTCCATGCCTGTGTCTTCTCTGCGCGTCTGGGTTCTAGGGATCATCTGGGCGATCATCATTCCTGGCATGAACCAGTTCTTCTTCTTCCGGTTCCCTTCGGTCACCGTGTCTGGCGTACGTATTTAACACGAATATCCGAAACTCCCGTTCTAACTCTTGGTCTCAGATTGTAGCGCAGCTGCTCTCGTTCCCAGTTGGTCGTGCTTGGGCTCGGTTCATGCCTCGCAAGAAGATCTTCGGCATTCAGCTGAACCCAGGTCCATTCAACGTGAAGGAACATGTCTTGATCACGATCATGGCTAGCGTCGGCTCTGGATCTGCATATGCTGTAAGTCAGAACCTGCTCGTGACTCCAAATACCCGATGTTGACAACTTTGTAGACAGATATCGTCGCCGTACAAAGGGTATACTACAATCAGCAGTACAATTTCTCATGTAAGAACATCTCCGCGGTTGACTTGATAGCATCACTGACTGCTTTATATAGACCAATGGATGGTCGTGATGAGTACACAGCTTGTGAGTATACTAATGGGTAGCGTGTTCCCTGTCTGAAGCTATCTGTCATAGATCGGCTTCTCCATCGGCGGTATCTGTCGTCGTTTCCTTGTACAACCTCCGTCAATGAGTAAGCTTCGCCTCCGAAATTAGAATTAGTGGTTCTGATCCGATCCCCCAGTTTGGCCGGCCAATCTGGTAACATGCGCGCTATTCAACACTCTGCATCAGCAGGTGTATGCGGGCATGGGTAATCGTGGCGGTATGAGCCGTGAAAGGTTCTTCTTCGTCGCCTTCGGCTGCGCACTCTGCTGGTACTTCTTCCCGGGGTATCTCTTCCAGGCCCTCTCCTTCTTCAATTGGGTGTGCTGGATAGCGCCAAACAACATTGTAGTCAACCAACTATTCGGTTACAGTAGCGGCTTGGTATGTTTGTTTTCGTTGTGTCATGTTATCTTCTAACCGGCAAACGTAGGGAATGTCGCTCGTCACATTTGATTGGGCCCAGGTATGTGCCTTACATACCATTAACCAAGCAAGTTTAGAAATCATATTAATATACGTATAGATCGCATATATTGGTTCTCCTCTTGCGACCCCATGGTGGGCAGAAGCCAATATCGCCGGTGGTTTCGTATTCTTCTTCTGTGAGTCACGATGCCATCACATTGCGTACAACGCTTATGCTTCATCCAGGGATCGTCGTGCCTATACTCTACTACACAAACACGTGGTACAGCACGTTTATGCCGTATGTCTCAACGCCCTCCAGTTTCATCTACGGGTACTGATTGTCCGTTGGCAGGATCTCGTCCCGTAACTCGTTCGATCGCTTCGGCAACAGCTATAATGTCACTGCCATTATCAACGATGACGCCACTCTTAATCTGGCCAAGTACGAGGCATACAGTCCCCTATTCCTCTCAACGACGTTCGCTGTGTCATATGGTCTCTCCTTCGCTTCCATCACTGCGACTCTTACGCATACCTTCCTCTACTTCCGCAAGCAGATCTGGGTGCAATCTCGCCGCTCCATGTCTGAGCAGCCTGATATCCATGCTCGCCTCATGTCCAAGTATAAGCAAGTACCTGAATGGTGGTACGCCATAATCTTCGGTATGTTTTATTGGCTGTACAATTCTGTGATACTGACGTTTATTGTAACGCAGTAACCATGTTTGTCTTCGGGATTATCTCGATTGAGGTCTGGAATACGCAATTCCCAGTCTGGGCATTTGTGCTCAGTCTGATTGTTTGTAAGTGCAAACGCCTTATGGGACTCTGGAAGTATTCAATATTTGCCCGACGCTTCTAGCTTTCGTATACACTATCCCTATTGGAATGATCCAAGCCATCACAAATCAGCAGATTGGCCTCAAGTATGTCGTCCCCGGGATCTCAGCGAATTTGGTTGACATGCTGTACACAGTGTTATCACCGAGCTTATCATCGGTTATGCACTTCCTGGCCGACCTATCGCTATGATGATGTTTAAGACCTGGGGTTATATCACAATGGCGCAGGCACTGACGTTCGCTTCCGACTTCAAGTTGGGCCACTACATGAAGGTGCCCCCGAGACCTATGTTTTGGGGCCAAGTCGCCGCGACCATCGTTGCAGGCACAGTACAGCTCGGTGTGCAGGCGTGGATGTTCACCCATATCCCAGACATCTGTTCGCCAAGCCAGCCTAACGGGTTTATCGTGAGTACTCTTTTCCAGCCCGAACTTAACTTCTATCTTGACATTCTGGCAACGCTATAGTGCCCGTCGACGGAGGTTTTCGGTACCGCTTCAATTATCTGGGGTGTTATCGGTCCAGCCCGACAATTCTCCAAGGGTCAGATATACTAGTATGTGGCACGCAATCAACGGCGGTAGTCCGTTATTGATGCTCTGACTTTGCGTCAGCGGTCTCATTTTCTTCTTCCTGATTGGCGCTTTGTGTCCGTTGGCTGGCTGGCTTATCTCCCTCCGCTGGCCGAACTCTTGGACCAAGTATATCAACTTCCCGGTTATCTTCAGCGGTACCGGTGCCATCCCACCCGCCACCGCATTCAACTACGTGCCCTGGACGATCGTCGGATTCGTTTTCAATTACGTCATCCGCCGCCGCCATTTCTCGTGGTGGACGAAGTACAATTGTAAGCATGCCGGCTGTGGAAATGGTGACAGCAGCTGACACACGTCTTGCAGACGTCCTGTCCGCTGCGCTGGACTCCGGCCTCGCCGTGGCTGCTATCCTTATATTCTTCTGCTTGCAATATCCTAAGAATAACACTATTGGTGCGGACACGATCCAGAAGTGGTGGGGCAACACTGTTTCGTTCGATAATGCCGACGGTCTGGCGTTGCCTCTCAGGGCCCTCGCATCTGGAGAAGCATTTGGGTGAGTCCTATTCGGTCAATGTCCATTTTGTGTATTCGGAACTTATTCTTCATTTCCCTCGCAGCCCTTCTAAATGGTAGAAGGGGAGATTGCGAGCATTGATGTCGTGTCTATTGTTTACGAGACTTTAACTTGTACGACGTGTATGATGGTGTACCTCTTAACAGCTCTATATTTCTTGTTGACATTGCCGGTATGCTGTTGGATTGTCAGATAAAATAAATGTTTCGATGATGCAAGCTCACGGAGGGCTATGCGTAAGCACTTCTCGAAATGGACTGATAGGTGAGCGCCACTCCCGCGCACTGGGCGCCGACTGGTCGGGCGCGTATCATAAGTCGCGTATCATAAGTCGCGTTACAGCAGACGGGGAAATCGAGCTATTCCTAGATCTCTCCAGGCTGGTGCCGACGAGTTTATGAAGAGCGATGCCAGCCTGCCTCTCATTAGCAGACAGGCCTGCAATGTGCACATAAATTGGGTTCTAGATTCGATCTCCAATCTGGCCACGGTAATTGGATCACGTCTTGGAGCCGCACAGCCTTCCCAGAATCTCACCGCCTCACTTGAACCGCCACCACCCCGCCCCCGTTGAGCGTGCACTGCAACGCCCAGTGCTGTTGCGTTGGACCTCACAAGGATCTACTGTAGCACATGTACGTGCGAATATCGTAGCCTAGAGTTCGTAGTCGGCCGTATTCGGCAGCTGTGAGACAGGACTTACCTTTTTGCTGACAAGTTGCACAGCCAGCGAATACAGCCGTTGATGAGCGGATAGCTACTACGAAGACGAACTTAAGCCATATCATACATTGCTACGACAAGGAAGTTGCTAGGGCCGACTCGTGTTCAACATCGTCCACGGACGGGCGCTAAATTTCAGGTGGTCCACGTGCAATTGCGTTTGCCCTTTGTTGGTCAGGTCTCCTCTTTTCTACCATTATCTTGCCTCACACCTTCGTTGCTTTCTCTCAGAACATACCAAACCATCTAATACTTGCGTTCGTGATGGAATTGGATTCGAGTCAGCATCATACAAGTGAATATGCAGAGAAACCCGCGATTGCCACACCCTCTCTGTCGATGGGTCATCTGTGCTCAGAGGCAGGCCCATCCTCCGCCACACCTCCATATGGCGACATTCCTTGGGAGCCCCCTTCCATCTGTTTAGTTCTCAGCACATCATTTGGTGTAGCCACCGGATTCGCGGCGTTCTGCGTGTTCATAACCTGGTTCAACCGTCAAGCTGCAACTCTGCTCATGCGGCCCCTATATTCAGTATACCCCCGCATCGTGGCATCAATGGTTATGGGTGGCATCAGCGGTACAATCTCCATCATGCCCTTCGTTGTCGTCGTCATCGGCTTCCATTGGGCCCTCAAGGTCAACATCCGCACTTCCGAGGATGCGTCGACCGTCAGCCTGCGTGACGCGTTCAGAATTGTGCTCATCGACGCTCGCGACGCCGCGCGGCTGGGTATCGTTCTGGGACCTATCATGGCACTCCTCATGGACCAACCCGCCAGCGATGCGTTCAATGCAATGAGCGGCGGTCAGCTGGCCGCTACCTTCGTCAACTTGCGCATCTTTTGGGCATGGAAGTCGGTACTTGGGCGGTTGTTCTTAGGATGGGAGGAGAGAGAGGTGACGGAGAAGAGCTAGTTCGCATTGAGGAGTTGATACTAGGCCGCTGCGTTCGTATCCTCGGAAGTATTTTCGTTCTCGTCCGGGCGCTGAACATGAGCTAGTGATCCTGTCCCAAACATGACACAGACACATGTTTGCTACGACTGCTACAGAAGAACGATATGGATGGCTCCGACCGATAGAGGCTATTGGCAACTATTGCGCCCCTTTGTTGGTATAGTACCGATTCGAATGCTTCTATGCGACACATAGCGTGTTACCCAATAACCCAACTACCGCACTACAGTACTTACCGTTCAAATTGGTATGCGGAGGCGAGAACGTTCTTGACTGTCTTTAGTGGAGACTGTTTCCCAGGTATCTCTCTGTTTTACCGGTACACTGAAGTAGACCTCTTCGGTATACCGCACGCCTCCGCAAAACTGGAGGTCCCAACAAGGGCGGCAGTTAGTACGCCGGACGTCCCGGGAGGACGGACATTACTTCATGTATAGCCTACAGGTCGACGGATTCTGAAGTCGGGCGATCCTTCGGAATGGGTGACCAAGTGACAGCGGTACGCTCAAATGCAAATTATGGAACAGCACACGGAACAGATGCACAGCAACATATGGCAGAGGGCGCAAGTTCCAGCAACCAGAGCGCGAACAGCTTCCCGCGGAATGTCGGATACTGAACGACAGTTTTAATACAGACTGCCATAGGTGAAGAAGACAGGAGACTTTTCCACAGGCGGATATTGAGAATGATGAGTGTGGACGGGGTTTCAGATAAGCGGTAGATGTATTCCGAGTCGTCGGGCCGGACGAGACGACCATGTCGCGAGAGATGAGAAGTAGCATTGAGACCAAGAGCTCCAGCAGAGGCGCGTAGTGCTCCGTTATTGAGCCGTGACCACATCGCATATCGGTGGAGAGAGAGTACTGCAAATGCGAACCAGATGCCTGCGGTCCTGGATGTGCCAGTATTGAGCGAGCCAGCGTACACCTTATAGGTCATGACGATAGTAACCTCTCTACAGATACTGCGTTGACGTATATCCCAAGACAAAAGGATCTAAGGGCATGCAAGCCAGTCACCCAGACCGAGGCAAACGACTACAAGAAAATCCCAGGTCAACTTGCCATCTTCAGCCAGTTTACGACTGAAAAAGAATCACCTGACCGTGGAAAAGTGACAATAAACGCGACCGTGGGATAGTATTTCCAGCTCCGCCACGCGAGTTGACTTTGCGTTATCGTCGCGCGCGCCCCCGTGCCCGCGTTCCCACCTTTATCCTCACCCGCGCTCGTCGTCGGCCGCGTCGAGCAAGACGACACACCCATGAACGGCAACCGGCCGCCATCGCGCCCCGCAGGAGGCGGCGTGGAAGACCCAATAACGCCGATGCATTCACAGTCGCAAGCCGCCAAGCGGAAAGGGACGGAGGAGAGCAACCCGCTCGCCACCGCGTCCAAGAAACTGAAGGAGGTGCGTACAAAGCAGATGGCCTACATGTATGTGTTGACAATGGATCAAAGGCTTCTCTCAAATCCGGCGGTCCAAATAAACGGAAATGTGCGTGATCTGCGTGTGGCACGCTTCCAGGTACTGATATTGAAAGGACAGTCAATGGCGAGGAGCAGCCAGGTGGTCTAGTCATCGTCCGTGCGCCCTCCGCTCGGCCTCCATCAGTGCAACCCCCGCAGCACAGCAACTATTCCCTCCATCCCGATCTCCCTCCACCCCGTGCCACCTCCCGGCCACCGTCCGCCGCCCCGCCGCATGTCCCACCAGATCCATCGAAGCAGCCATCCAAGAAGTTCAAGGCTGCGGATATTAGCACGTCAGGGCGTACAGTGGGGAAAGGGAAGGACAGGAGTCTCTATGCCAGTACTCGCGCGGACCCGGAGGTGGACGAGGATGTCCGGCAGATGCAGTCTGAGACAGATACCTTGCGTCGTAAATCACAAGCTGCGCAGAATGCAGTAGGCAATCTGAATTCAGAGATTCAGTTTCCTCCTCCAAAGTCCTTGCCTCATCGGCAACCGCATCCGCCTCCATCTAACCACCGACTTCATGACGCCTCGCACCCGCTGCCGTTACAAGAGACTCCGCAGATAGAGCGGAACAAGATAATGCGAGAAGGGAATCAGCACAGGCGGAGGAGCTCCCTAAGTCGTGGCAAGCGAATCAGCTCGAGTTACGAGGCCACCGGGGTGATAGGTGTGTTCATTGGTCGTCTTTAGGGGACATATATCTGATATTTACAGCCCAACCACACACATCGGTCTCCGATACGAGCTTCTACAAACACATCGATTGCGAACTACCCGAACCCCAGCGAGCGCGACAACTCCTGATTTGGTGTTCATACCGCGCCATGAATGAGACTTCCGAACAGCCGTCGCAAGCGTCCTCGTCGAAACGCGCATTAAAGAACCTTGGGAAAGACCCACCACCTCTGTCGGAAGCGGGCTTACAATTGCTGAAGAGGGCAGAGGAGCGGGTCATCCGAATGCTGGCAGAGAAGCAGATAAATACCAACGTCTATAGCCCTGAGGATACCATTTCCCGTCCGCCGACACACCTGAAGCCGAATGAGCAAAATGTCAGAAACAGAGTCCGTGAGGCAAGATTTAATGCTCACATCCAGCGGTCAGTGTAATCCATCTCGCGTTCCATTTTGTGTTCTCACGACCAGGACGTCACACTCAGGATGAAGGCAGAAGAAGACGCGTGGGTCGAAATCTCGAACATCTTCAACGCTCACAGATCGAACATCTTGGCCGAATGTGAGAGGCTCGAGAAGCGCCATCAGAGTTTCGTGTCTGCTCGGGCGAAGGGCAAGCAACGTGCGACGGCGGATGATCTTGACGCTTGGGAGGTGGAGGAACGGTACCTGCCGGAGCACTTCCGTGGAAGGGGCAAGATCGAGCTCGCTCGAAGCATTGTCCAGTCCACGGCGGACGACGAGTCTCCGTTGCGCAACCGTCTAAAGGATCTGGAGTTCAAGGTGTGTAGCAATCCTTTGAGCTGGGTGTGTATGTGCTGAGACTGTCACAGCTCGATCGCCTACATGGTCTCGCCAATTCGGCCTTAGAATCAACCCGCGTTTCTGAGGCCGACCTTGACCGTCGCTTCGCCCTCCTCAACATCTCCCTCGTCTCCCGCTCTCAACATGCGCCATTATCAACCTCTACTCTATCATCCTATCTTCCCCCGACCCTATCTCGGCCACAGCCCACTACCGATCCACAAGACCTCCTCCGCGCGCTCTCGCGGGTTGATGCCGCGCGGCCGCAGACGCAGGTGGGCGAGGCAGCGAGGCGCGCGGTGAGGGAGGTGCAACGGGCCAATGACGCATCGGGAGGATTAGCGGAGAGAAGGCTGACGGGTGTGCCCCCGCCGACGCCACGCAAGCCCCCAGGGACTCCACGGAGAGCCACTACGCCGGGCAGAGGCCGGTGAGGCTCCTCACAACTTCCTCCCAGACACCCGATTTTCCACCATCATGATTTGTACCTTTCCTACCTGAACCATGTTGGCTGCTCCCATCTGCCTCTTCGACTTCGACGAAGGTCATCGCTATCGCTGACAGACGTCGCTTCCTTGTATCGTCTCGACTCGCTAGGAGTCGAGCAGAGGGCAACGAGCATTGTGCACTGTATTGTTATTGGATAACTTTAGTTTTGCTCGACAATGGATGTTGTACGAGTATCCACGATTTTGGAGGGGCGACGAGCGGGCGTCAAACTTCGCGCCACCTTGCCGCAGACGCTCATGGACCGACAACGGCGAACCAGCGCTGAGCCCAACTGCTCGTCCACCGCAGTTCTGAGTTCATACCATCCCATGACCGTCTGATGAGCGTATATTCCGTGTGCTATTGCTCTCTGGGAAATGTCTTGCGCTCGCTTTGTCTTCCGATGTTTTCGCTCGCTGGAACGCCTCGGCGACAGGCTGACTGGCGCTGCAGGCCCGGTATTCGTGACTCTGGGTATAATCCTACTCAGCACAGGCGCCATATGCTTCTGTCAGTATGTTTCCGATATTCGGTCTAGTCAAAATATTGACTTTGTGTTGGATCTGCAGTCGAAGTGATACAACCGTCGATGCCACTACGATGGCTGCTGGCGCCGATTTGCATACTAATCGTCCTCAATCTATCCGCACACTATTTCTACGTGTGTACGATATCTCCCGGCTTTGTAGACGAACCGCCGCGTATGCCTGGAAAAGGGCTGTTGTGGGCGAAGAAGAGACAGACGGCGAGGAATAGAGCGTTAGCGGGAGTCCGCTGGTCGGAGGATGTCCAGCTCACGAGGGCGTCAGTTTCGCAGTGCAGACGGTGCGCTTTGATGAGACCGGAGGTGTGTACGTCACGCGTCTACCTGAAGAAGTGAAGTTCATCCGTGCTACCGCTCGGAGAGGTCACACCACTGTCGCATATGCAACCGCTGCGTGCTGAAATATGACCACCATTGTCCGGTACGTCAATCATGGCGAGATTTGACTATGTGCTGATTCAGGTGTTCTTTCAGTGTGAGTATGCTCATCTCGCTGTATGCCTGTGTCAATGAACGGACCTCTTATCGCTGCAGGGATCAACCAATGTGTGGGCCTCTATAACGAGCGCCACTTTGTTCTATTCCTGTAAGTCCCAAGCCAAACTTCCCCCGATAATACGGCTCTAAAATTGGTCAATAGAGTATACCTCAGCATAGCCACGTTATGCTACGCTATATCCGGGTGGCCACGAGCGATGGATGCGCTTGGGTGGAACGATGTAAGGAAGCTCAACCCGTCGCGCCTGGACACGGAGCTGACATCTAGTCCTAGGAGCCCTGGACGTACTATTCACCTCCTGTAGCCTTTCTCCTCGTGTATATCCTATCTGTTGTTCTCTCCCTGGCCGTCACCATTATGGTTACATGGCATATATGGGGCATCGCGAGTGGCGAGACCTCAGTGGAGTCTCAAGATCATGAACACTATCGCAAAGTAGCCAAGGATCGCGGAGAGGTAGGCACCTGCATTGTCAGCATCTCGGGACGTTGGCTCACTCTTGACCAATAGACGTTCATCAACTCATTTGACTTGGGGTATGCCGCGTCCCATGAACCACACGAGCCAGATCTGAGACGCCTATCTAGAAAACGGAAAAACTTGGAGCTCTTTTTCAACATCGGCACGGACGGATAGTAAGTCCGCGTTTCGTAGCAGCACATAACACAGCCTCTCACAGAGCGCGCGCTAGTCCCCTATACACGCTGTTATTACCGCTCAAGATAGAACCCTATACCGATGGACGGCACTGGGCGCGGAGAGCCGGCTTCGAGCGCCATCCAGGCGTTCGGGAGGGCGAGGAGCTCACGGACGATGACGAGTAGCCGAGCGGCCCTGTAGGTCTTCGCCTACCCGGTCCGCACCGCTATATCTGAAACTTCATCATCCCGAGTGCCTTCGGGGCGGCAGCCTGGATACCCGGTGAGTAGTCTCATCTCCCTGATCGGACATGAGTCTATGACGAGAGTCTGCCGGGGCCATATGACCCTTTGAAGATTCGACTGTCCACAGCGTGGATGGTAGGTCTTGGAAAGAGGATTGATTTACGTCCGGCTTTAGCGTACTCAGTGCGCTGTAATGGATCTGAGACCGGGTTTGCTTCACTGATGTTGTACCGCCGCTGACTGCTCGTTACCCACAGGAACCAACAAATAGTTACGATATGGAGCGATTGGGATATGTCAGACGCGGACCCTGATTCTAATGCTTAGCCCGACACAGCAACCTACCGTGAATAGATTTCATCAAGCTTTATGCCACGTGAGCGGTGATGTTCGCGCTAAGTAGTCGCAGGGCGTACCTGCTTCGTAGTCGAGCAAGCACGAATAGGAAATGCTTTACTTAGTAATCCTGACATATTCCAACGCGGGTACAGGCAGAGCCGTGCATGCAGCACAGACGAATTGAAAATGATACAATAATATCGGAGTCAAGCCATACGCTACATTATTGCGAGGCTACTACGGAAGTACAATGCTGATGTCAATGGGTGTGTCAGGATGCGTTCGGATCTCAGAACATGAACCAACTCACAATATGGAAACCACCACGAACGTGGACGACGAAAATGGTCTCCTGGTCCGGGATTACGAGCCTTGGAAAGTTAGTATGAACAGTCACGCGGCGGAGAGTAGCCGGGGACCAACATGTTCAGATACCTGCGCGATGCTCGGCGTAAGTCTCAACATTCCATATGAGAAGCAACCTACGGCTCGCAGAAATATCTGTACAAGACACATCGCTAGAATACATAGTATGACGGTCAGGAGAAAAGATAGACAGTCCGCGTGGCAGTCGTTCATGCAGAGATACCAGTTCATATCAAGAAGCAGGCACTGTACTTATGTCGCTCCACGGAGCCATTCGTGTCCGAGAGGGTCCTTGTTAATGGAGTAGAACAATCAATGGATGAGACACATAACATATCGGCACTGTAGATTCAAGGCATAGCTTGTGATGTCAACAACCTCGCAGCGGGAACGAGGAGGAATGGATTGGAAGAGCACGCGTGGCATGTGGCATTGTATGGCTATGACCACAGCCTCTATGATACATCGTGGGCACTGACGACAATTTCTCGACCGTTGGTGCGCACCGACCGGCGCAAGGGATCCCGAGATAACGGTTTTCTCATATCTGCGGTTAGACACATCACTCAGCTACCCGAGACAAGTGACAGTGAGAATATGACGCACCAAAGGCATCCTCTTCGTCTTTCGCGTTCCTCCCCTTCCCAAGGCTTCCGTAGTACTCTCTCACCCGCCTGTAGACGCTATATCCGAAGCCTTCGTACATGTTGATTGCAGTGTTGTTCGTACACCGCACGTATAAGTCGACGAAGAAGCCCCGGTACGCCTCGTCTGAGACGTGCTCGAGTGAGTTCACCAACTTGCGGGCGAGCGACAGGCGCCGGTACTCCGGGGCCACGGTGAGGGCAGTGATATGCCCGTGCCATTCTGCTCCGGTGCCTTCGGCTTTTCCAATGACTAATAGGAGATCAGCGTGGACGTGCAGTGAGAGAACGGGAAGACTTGCTGTAACCCATCATTCGCCCGTTCGGTGATTCCTCCACGACACAGAGATCAGGCCACCGTGACAAGTAGCCCAAGTAGAAGCTGATGCCGTACTGGAGCTCTCCGGTTCGTTAAAAGCAGTCAATAGAAGGACGTTGTGGCGTACAGTCTCTGTCCAGATATCGAGGTTGCTTGTGACAGATCTCAGTTGTCCGAAGCTAGCACAGCAATCCAGTGAGACCTACATATGGTTGAACTTGAACATGTCTGTCGCTCGGAAAGGTCGTGATACGCTCATTTTGGATTGCGGAAGAGCTTTGAATGTGCTGCAGCTAGGATAAGACGAGACTGTCAACGAGAGAGAAACGGACCCTAGTAAGCGCCGGTGTCACCCATAGCTTCGTCCTCAACTGGTAGCATGTCTTAATGCTTGACTCTGTCTCCCGGAATTTGAAGTACCGCGAAAGAAAAATCATCATTAAAGACAACGAATTTGCAACATATCATTGAACTATTCAGAATACAGCAATGCTAGGAAATACGAAGTGCCAATGCTCGTGCTCATAGCCTAACTATACTTTTCTGATGTGTATTTTTCCGCTGCAACAGCATGCAATGCTGCGAGTGTGTGACGGAAACTGCCCCTCGGCGATTAGGTTTGCCCCCGAGATCTCTCATACGACGTTCTGCTCACCTTAATTGCTCATCATAGTATTCTCTCACCTCGCGATAGTGCTTCATGCGCAGCCGTCTGTGTACCAAAGTGAGGAGAGCCACGATGGCGATCATCACTATAAAAAATCTAGTGAGCGGTTTGTCTCTTCTGGGTCTAAAGATCACGGACCGGTGAT
>KV722577.1:0-42408 GCA_001687445.1 Obba rivulosa
CGTGCCAACGACTCCTTCAGTGTCGCCGCCTCCTGGCCCGCCGCACGAGCGGCGAAAGGGATGACGGACCAGTCATTCGAAAGGGCGAAGTAGCGCTCCATGAGGAGTGCTACCGCCGCGCCAAAGCTCTTACCTTCTGTCACCAAGGCCGGGGACAGGCCATTCCTGTGTGCCGCCCATAAGCCCTCGGGGTCGCCTATGAAGTGCGCCACCTCGAGAATCTGGGCGGTCGCTGACCGCAGCGCGGCCGTCAGTTCGACGAGGGATCTTCCGGGTTGGGCCCGCTCGAGAGACCCTAGAGGCGCACCGGCGCCCAAGGGCGCGGGGCTAGCAACATTGTCATTGAACTCGGGCTGGCAGCGCGGGTCCACCTGCATGCCGGAGGCATCCGACTCATCGCAACTCGTGTTGCGCAGGGCGGGAGGGTCCGTAGGTCTGGTTTGGCCGGTATCGGGAGACATTGGACGTTTAGACGTCATGGGAGAACCTGGGGGATGCGAGGGAGGGAGGAGGGAAGGAAAACTTTGCGCACGGACTGGCCAATCACGGATGGGCGCTAAAGCAGATGATGGTGGTTAAGGTTCAAGAAGCGTCACAACTGCCAGAGTCGACGGCTGGGAGGTCGGTCGCCATCATCCTGGTCCCACATCCAGACGCATACTGGTTACTTTACTGCAAACAGAAGCTAACCGACTCCCCATCGGTAGACTTCCAGAGTCTTCTAAGAGTTTGCATGAACGAGATGACGTCAAGATGACTTTGCAAAAGAAGAATACCATGCAATCGAGGTCGGACTCGTACTTGCCCGAGACGCCAAGGATCCCTTAGGCGAACTTCAAGGCATATAGCTGCTCGGATTAATCAGACACCGGAATCACACCCGAATTGTGCTGTGTGTGCGCAGTGTCCGTCAGGGAGGCGGACATGCTCCCTGCTTCACACTCAGCGGATACACGGGGCTCCGACACTCCGACGTCATCCAAGCGTACCTTTTCTAGTACAAGCTCGAGTGCTCTAGGACGAGTTTGAGGAAGAACGAATACATACCAAAGCTGAAACTAGAGCTTTCTGGGTTCGCGGGGCAATTCCAGATCTGAGGGGTCTTAAAGGGCCAGCCTTGAACAAACTAGGGACTAAGCGCCGGGGCGCTCCGGTTTCTGCTCGCTAATCTATCGACTCTGGGATAGCAATACTCTGCCAATGTAGAAAATGTATAAAAACATCTAGCAACAGCCTATGCCGACGCCTCAAATGCCAAAGTTCTCCGTTGTTCGAGGTTGCGTTGTCGTCGGCGCTTTGGTCATTTTGTCGCCTTGTGGACCCGGGACTGCTAGGACAGATGGCAACCGGCGCGTTTCGCACAGGATCCCATTATACGGGTAACAGGCATTCGCAATCGATGCTTGTGAAGGCTGCTATGCACAGGACCAGAACCATTCAACGACCCGGTGAAATTATTGCGGTTGTGGCTGTTCGGCGATTTATAGCTTTTGGTCTTGTCTAACGGGACCCGAAGGTGCGCCACAGCTGCTTCCCAGAGGCCACCACTTTGGCTGCTATATAAGCCAGCAGGTCCCCATCCTTGCGCCCATCCTACTTCCCATATCTCGAGAACATCCTCTTACCTGTCATGTCTGCGCCTTCCAACGTATCTCTTCACCCTATACTTGCGTCTGCCAACTACAGATATGACCTTGGAAAGAGGTGAGCTCGCCGCTGTTGAAGTCGGTGTGGCACCATTGACGAGTCGACTGTAGGGTCAAGCCGATTCACCACAATATCTCTGCGGGCCATCTCAGTTACTGTGCAGAGCAAGAGTTCGTGTGGTCGTCTTTCTTTCTGCCATTTCTTCCTTACCTGTTTCTTAGGCCGCAGTACTTGCCACCTGGCTGGTCCGCCCATGTGCAGCCCGAGGGACAGCAATACTTTGCTTGTGACGCCACACTCCATGTCGTCACCGAAGCCAATCTTCACTCGCCCGAAATCCAGCAGAGAATTGAGCACTGGATCCAAGAGGTGCACGCTCGTATTGCGGAGCAGAAGATCAGCCTCCCCGAGAGTGCGGAGCTGTTCTTGCAGCTCGGCGAGCACCCCGACTCGTGCTCCTATTATCTCGTGGACCACGCCACCCGCGTCATCTTCTGGCTCGAGCCGACCACGACGAGTGCACTGTACTTGATGCCTTCAGTGTCGCTCGCACATCTCCGTACGTAGTTCTTACGTCACCCGTTCGCAGCATCTCATTTCCGCGGCAGGCTTCGCGCTCGAAGAGCAATATTGGACCCACTTAGAGTTCTTCCCCTCGCACCGCATTGCACGCCTCTCACTGCGTCTGCCTGAGCTGACCAGCGTGTTCTTTCACGGGCAAGTCGGTACGTACGCACCCTATCTGAGGCACAGGGATGTGGTTCTGACTCGCTGCAGATACCATGACGTCTAATGTCTCGACGTTCCCATACAACGCGGCAGATTGCGAGAAGATCCTCGGGGTTCTGAGGGCGATGAAGGGTAATGTGAATTACCTCGCCACAGATACGTGGCATCCTGACAAATATCCACAGATGACAAGGCCGTCATTGACGGATACAACGTCTGCACGCTGGGTAAGTGACGTGATTAATGCTTCCTGTATCTGGCTCACGCCATCTCCGCAGCGCGACTGTGGGTCATGGTGATCCACGTTCAGCACGAGACACACCGCGGCGAGGCAGTGGCCCGTCTCTCGCGCGACCAGCAGATCCTGGAGTCCAGCACCGCCGCGCGCAGGCGATGGCTGTATGCTCCCCTGCGCCTCCTCTTGTTCAAGGTCCCTGCGTACTACGAGGACCGCCTCGACGATGTATACACCGACAGCATTGTGTATCTTCACCAGTGGCGTGCCTTCATGGGCGAATGCCGCGAAGAGTGGAAGCAGTACGGGTCATGGGTCAGTTTCCCGCGGGTGGCGTGCATATGGATTATGAGCTCATTGTGCTCTTTGTAGGCACTCACATTACTTCTGTTCAACGCGCTGCTCCTTGTGGCTCCGGGCACCTCCACGCCCGTCGCGGCCGCCTCCATGTTCATCTGCAACGTTGCGATCGTCTCGGCCGCGGGGCTGTTCGTCAAGCACCAACGCCTTTCTACGACTCTTCTTGCGAGCGAATTGGTGCGTACCCTTGACCTTGACAGAGGTACTTGTGGCTGACTCGAGTCTCCCAGGCTGAGTATCTGAAGACTGAGCGCCACGAAGTTGCCGGCTTCCAGTCCTACGCCGTCCAGCTCAGCCTCCCAAAGGCTCTGTTTCTCTGGGCCACTCTGATTTCGTCTACTCAGGCGCTCTTCTGGTTGCAGAGCGCAACCAACGGATATGTGCCTGCTGCTCTCGTTGTTTCTGTCACTGCCTTCTGGGCTCTGTGCCAGATGTGCACGCTCGTTCAGTCTGGCGTGACGTCACTCAAGAGCATTTGCTCCAGACGCCGAGCGGAACAGGATGGCTTAATCAGTCTGGTGTAACGGATTTGTAAGTCTGCTCGCAGGAGGCCTGGTGATTGACGTCTGGCTTTAACTCCTAGTATGTACTTTTTCGTATGCGATGAACCATGTTCGATGAGCGACAGTATGTGCATCGCAATATATTAATATACTCTCACATAATGACCACATACAGTTGATGTTCTCTGTGGATAATGTCACTGATGTATTGTCTGGTCACACATACGCCCCTCTGGTGTAAGTACATTGCTATCACCTTGAGACGTCGAGAGCGCGAAGACTCGGTAGGACCGGCTGATACATAACAGAGCACGTAATAGATGTGAGGACAATGATACAAATGCTGGTTTTGACTCTGCGAAGTTTCGGAGAGAAACCTGGCAGACTAAATACCTGAGACATGAGAGCGAAACAATTACACTAGTTTGATCGTGAGTAATCTGCTAGCTACGTCTAGCATCCATTTATATCCTCGCGTATCCGCGAGGCCTCGTCCACGGTCGCGTCCGAGACGAGCGGACGAGATCGCAATTGCGTATATGATCGTGACACCTTGCTTCAATCGGTCAAGTTGGGCCCCGAACACTGCCACATGTACTCCACAATAACTCTGATGAGCTCTACACATGTCCAATAATTGGATGGCAGACCTTTGGATGTACCATGAACACGCTGAGCTCCTTCAGTAGACTCGAGGTGTTCCGGTTTAGGCCTCGATAGGCCTCGATGCGTAACGCGTCTGTGGCTGAATAGGACGCGACCGAGGGGTCGCGTGGTGGATCCGGGCCGCAATGCCGGAGTACGACTGCGCAGAGTCGCGGCCGCTCGACGCCATTTCTCGAGTCGATGGCCCGGATTCTGCTCGCCATAGAGCGTGTCGACAATCGACCTCTATCAAGTGCTCCGCGATGGAGGGTTCACGCCAGTCTCGAACACACCTCGAAGAAAAACATCTGCACTCGGGCCGGATCTTCCGACAATCCGCCGATAGGCTTTACGCGTGAGCGGTCGAATTTCAGCACCTTCGCCGGCCAGCACATCGACGAGGGCCCAGCTGCTGGCACCACGAGCACGCCGTGCCAAGCTGCACGCACCCGCACCGAAAAAGCTGTGCAGCCTTGTGCTGCACGGCGCGAGGGCCAATGTGCTCCGGGGACGCAAGCACGTTGGCATTCGCGCACCTTCGAGCGATAAGATCTCCGACGCGGAGAGCAGCCAATCGATAGGAGCAGCCCCCTCCCCTTCCGGCCGTATCGCGCGGACAGTGCGTCGCCATCTCCATCACCGTATGGACGGTCCTGCCGCCGCGGCTGCCCTGCGGGCTTCGGGCCTTCGCCCTCGACGACCTTCTTCCCTGCCATCACCATAAGGACGCCTCTTGCACCCCGCAGGCCGTTTCTCCGAGCAGCTTGCACTCGCCCCGCACCCCACGGCCTCTAGCCCCATCCGCCCACACAGCCCGGAGCCATGCGTATGTCCCGGACGCGAGCGAGCGAGCGAGAGCTGACGGAGCACAGGTCTCATCATCCGCGACGACCCGACCGCCGTCGGCGAGTACATCGGGAACTACATCGCAAAACGGTGCGCTGCGCCGCGCCCCGCGCGCCATCCTCTCCTCCGTGTGCTCACTTCTTCCCGGCAGGATCAACGACTTCAAGCCGACCCCTGAGAAGCCGTTCGTGCTCGGCCTCCCGACCGGCTCGTCGCCCATCCCAACCTACAAGCACCTCATCAAGCTCGTCAAGGAGGGCAGCCTCTCGTGAGTCCCGCGCCCGCAGCCCGCGCCGAGCTGACCGCGCGCCCCCAGGTTCAAGCACGTCGTCACGTTCAACATGGACGAGTACGTCGGGCTGCCGAAGGACCACTCCGAGTCGTACCACACCTTCATGTTCCGGGAATTCTTCTCGCACAGTGCGTCCGCGCCCGTGTGCTGTTCGTATTGATGCCGGCTGACGGGCGATGCAGTCGACATCCCGCCGTTGCAGGTGAACATCCTCGACGGGACCGCGAAGGACCTCATCGGCGAGTGCAACGCGTACGAGGCGCGGATCAAGGAGTTCGGCGGCATCGAGCTCTTCCTCGGCGGCATCGGCGAGGACGGCCACATCGCCTTCAACGAGCCCGGTGCGTCTTATACCTCCTTCCCTTTCTTCTCCCTGGGCCTCCGCTTGTCTCCTTTCCGCCTTCCGACCCCACATCGCGCATATACCCGCAGGACACGCCACTGACCTCGCGCGCAGGCTCGTCGCTCTCGTCGCGCACGCGGATCAAGACCCTCGCGTACGACACAATCCTCGCGAACGCGCGCTTCTTCAACAACGACATCGCGGCGGTCCCGCGCATGGCGCTCACCGTCGGCGTCGCGACCGTGCTCGACTCGCGCGAGGTCGTCGTGGTCGTGACCGGCCAGCGCAAGGCGCTCGCGCTCTCCAAGGCCATCGGTGCGTCGCGCGTGTTCTTTGCGGTTGGATGTGGCTTATGTGTGTCGCGGCTTGGTGTATGCGCGGTCGACTGCGTGCAGAGGAGGGCGTGAACCACTTGGTGCGTTTCGAGCGCCCGCTGCTTTGTTACATTGGGCTGACAGCCTGCGTCGCAGTGGACATTATCCGCGCTGCAGATGCACCCATGGGCGCTCATCGTCGTCGACGAGGACGCCACCGCAGGTCCGTCCATCCCCCATAGCTTACAGCTCTCCTTCCGCTCACGATCGCCCCGCCGCAGAGCTGCACGTCAAGACGGTCAAGTACTTCAAGTCGATCGAGCGCGTGCAGGAGGAGGTCGAGGCGATGCACGCCGCGCTCCGCGAACAGGGCGTCGAGGAGCAGGTCGGGAGCATGGAGTGAGCCCCATTGGCTGTCGCGTCCGGGTGTAGGGCGGGCACAACGGAATGGAAGGAGAGATTGACGAGGTCGGGTTTCGCGGATGTATTCTAGGGTAGGGCCTGCCGGGTCTCGTGGTCTGTCTATTTGGGCATTTCGTGCGACATGGGGTGACGTGTTTGACAGCCGTGCGCTGGTGGAGAAGACTGTTCACTCGACGCCGTTCACACAGGGTGCTTCGAATGCTGCGTCGGGAAATTGCGTATCCTTTCCTGGCAAACTTCTTGATATCTTTGGGACTTCGTCTACGCCGCAGTGTCTCCCAATTGATCCTTATCAATGACTACTTTATCGCTTGTTTCTCCTGCAGGTTTCTCCGTCAATATTCACGCCAACCGGGGGGCAAGTCTTGCACTTATCGAGTCGTGGATGTTCGCTCACCTGTGAATTCAAGTCGGCCGTTCGCAGATATATACCGGGTGTGCATAGTTGATCGAAGGAGAAGCTGTCCCCAAGCAGCCTTCGACTGCCGATGATAGCAATCTAGCTTCCTCTCCGCAGCCCCCTTCGCAGCTTCTCGAGCCTGGACTGCGGAGCTGCGGCGCCCGCCGCATAAAAGGGCGCCATCGAGTTCGCCCCTCCCCATCTGCTGCCCCTGCTGCTCTCTGCCCCGCGGCGCACAGCGTGCAACATGGCCAGCACCCCTTCGCCGTTCGACGAATCGCAGCTTCATCTTCTTCCGAGCAATGGATCTGGTGGCGAACTCGACAAGCTGAGAGACGCCTTTGGCAAGGTGCTTGCGAACCATGGTGATATCCAGGAGCTCTTTTGCTCCGTGAGTGCACAGCTCCCGTCGGTCCGCACGGGCGACGAAAATCTTTCTGGGGAGTGGGACGCGCTGCAGCAGGTGAGTCGTTTGCGGCCCCGCGCTGCGAGGTGTCTGAGCGGGCGTCGCCAGGAATATAACGAGATCTTCGGGGACGCGCAGAGCAACGCGAGCAAATGCGCGACATACCTGGACAGTGCGCGCAACGAATTTGTGGATTGGTCGGGTGCTGACGGCCTGTAGGCTTCAAGAACGTGCTGTTCCCGAGTGCGATGCTGTCCCCGTCTTTCGATGCGACGCAGCTGGACGAGTTTATGCAGGTGCGCGTCGGTTCCCTCCGGGCCGTGACGGGCGAGGTGAAGTGCTGACATCTATACAGGCGATCATAACCCACGAAGCGGATGCGAGGGAGGTCAAGGAGAGACTCCAGCGCATTTCGTACGATATTGCGGTTTTCCGACGCAGGATCCTGGCCTGCGTGGCCAAGGATGCGCCAAATGCTTGGGTGAAATTCTGGAGAGACGTCGGGGAGTGAGTTTATTATATTTACAGATGTTCTGAGCAGTAATGATGTACCGGCTGTAGCTTCTGCGTGAACATATGGCAGGTAAGCGGAACTAGTATTAATGCAGTTCGAAGTGGACGGACGCTCAATCGGCGCGCGATGGTCAGACAATATGCAGACTTCTCGAGCTGATTGGGAAGGCGGTTCAATTCTTGGTCTCTGCTTTTCAAGAAATCAAGCTCGACTGCGGTGAGTTCATATCCGGGCACGTCCATATACCCATGTCTCACATACGTCTACGCACAGTACTTATTCGACTGGATATCGAAATGCGCTCATGTGAGTCAAGGGAGAAAAGGCGTCAAGTCTTGTTACTTACTTGACTATTTACCAGATTCTCCACTTCTGTTAGACGTCGGGGGTTCGCCCAAGGACGTGGTTGCTACTGTCGATTCGGACTGCAAGATCCTTACGGAGAAGCTTCGTGGGTTCGGAGGCGCGTGGCATCTCGTCTGGATCGCCTGTTCAGATCTCCGTACATGCCTCGAGCAGGCAAGAGTGGTGAGTCGCGCTTATATGCTGATTGACGGATGCAGGGACTCAATATCATCGCGATTCTCGTGGCGCGCTCTGGTACGTTATAGCTGTCTGATCCCGACCGCATTCAGATCGTGAAGGCGGCGGCGGAGAGGATCTTTCCCCTGTCTCAATGCCTGCGGGAGTTTGCGACGGGCGATGACAACCCGTTGGGAGGTGGGACTGTCTGGGAAAAAGAGAACGATTGGGCCGATAGATACGATTGGATGATAAAGAGCAGATGGAGCAAGAAGGTCGATTGGGGCAGCAGCATTGGGTCGGATATTTGGTAGGCAGACTTCTGAGCGCCGCCCGGCCTCCCTTTTACTCGGGTTTTGAATGTCGTTTCGGTGTGAATATGAACATGTACGATAGCCCCCTGAGGAGAGAACTCAACAGGATGGACATCTGCCATTGAGCGAATTTATACAGGAACAGTGATAGAACACAGAGACTGAAATACATGAAGGCAATCTTCAGCGGAGACATGGATCAGTAATCGCAATCCCCGGAACGCCCGAACAAAAGACAATATTGACAAGCGATACAAAACAATCCCAGAGATTCGCAATCGGAATGCATCTGATACTCCGAATAGGACTCGGAGACTGAACGTACTGAACGGTCAGACATACTTATGAGAATTTGCGCACATGCAGTGGCCGTGTCTTGATTCGGAGGCCCGCCCAGACAGTCCGATATGTAGATGCTGAAAAACAGTTGCGAGTCACCGCCGTTTATCGTTGCCTGTCTTGACCATCCGCGCCCGGACTTTTCTGGATGTTCGTTGGACAGAGAACGAGAGCGCCCAGGAACTGCCAGTTACGCCTCGCTTGTGGGTTTACCAACTTTTACCGCCACGGTCATGTGCAGTGGTGCGCGCTGACTATCGATTCCAAAACACTCGACATATCAAAGCTGTGAAATCCCTCCGTGAGGACCTTGAAATCACTCGAGTTGGAACGAACGTATTCAAGCCGTAGGCAATATGCGAAGCGACCAGCTGGATGTACGAAAGATGGACATGTCATCAAATCGTACTGATGATGCTGGCCTTGGTGCGCTATATAAGGAAGTGCATTCACACGACCCCTATCCGTCTGTGCGCTCGACAAGTCCTCCTGCTGCCAACAAGTTCTCATTTCGCGTGCAAGAAGAAGAAATTAATGGCAATGCTTTCGTCTGTCGTTCAATCGCTACATCGTGCTGATGTAACATCTCTCATGCGCTCATCACAGGATCTCATTCCTTTCTTCGAGTCCCTCGATGCTTCTCACACCAGAAATCTCTGATCGTCCTTCAGCAATGCATCCTGGAATAACATGAAGCGACGCTAGATGCCAAGGACTTCTCGTCGTTCAATACACGTTTGTGACGTCGATGGAAACCAGGATTACGTCTGGTTCGTTCCTCTCTGGCCGAGAGATTCAAGACAAAGACAAGTTGATTGTCATCTGGCATCGAAGCTAACAAATGGGTGGTCCTATGAGGCATGACATGATCACTTGGCGAAAGAAAATATCCACATAAACAGTCAATCATAGGTAAAAGCGTGCCCAATCATGGACTAGGTTCGTCTGGATCTCTTAGATGCTACCTGCGACGACCATATTCAGTCAGGGGAACATGACTAGGATACACCGATGGTCCCAGATCCGCAAGCCGCTCTCCCCCACTGCGCTCTGCTGCACGTTGTCCCACGTTCCACTGGCCGGTCGGACCTGGACACCGTAGATTTCAGTACTGGATCATTCAGTTGGTAAGTGTGCGTACCTCGTTCAAGGGTAGTGCCGTGCGACGCTAACTCTGCCCGCCCTCCTTGAAGATGGTGGCCCTGGTGTATCGTGGTACCCCGATACTGAGGTTCTGAACTGGAACCAGGCTTGCTCGTACGTTCCGGCATCGGGTGACGAGCCTTCCGCAACAGGCCCACTGCAAGTTAGGTGGGTCAGGATTCCTGCATCTGCGCAGTCTTTGGATGCTTACTTCGTCTTTCTAGAAGATCCTGCTGCTCATTCTTAGCCATAACTTGCTGGCTGTGCTCCGCGGGACCAGCGCCGATCTCCTGATTAGGCCGCTCGGCAACGTGAGGCCCTGCGACAAAGATCTGGTGAGTTCTGATCTTGCGCCAATGATCATACGCAGTGCTGACCTTGTACTATTTGATCACCGCCATGGTACGGCCTTAACTGCAGGGTCGCAGTTGAGCATGCCCCAATTGTACCTCTGGTCTGTTGACTATGTGCTAATGAAAGCGCTTCCAGACAATGTGAGTACTTGATTGACTTGACACCAGAACGACATACTCCCGTAAGAGAAGCTACCAGATTGGAGCAGTTGTGTCTGCGGGAGACGCTGCTCCCTCGGCGGCGCGTGAGGATGCATTATTTGCACTTCTTGCTGCTGCAGCACCGTATGAGCCATACCACTGCTGGAGGCGCTACGGATATGACTGACCGGTTGAACCAGGTGCTGATGCAGTTGCGCGGCACCATCAACGGGTGCATCTATTTCTGTTGTGTTTTCAGCATCGGTAGGATGCTCTTGTCGTCGGACCTCTTGGTCCGACTTCAACTGCTGGACCGCTTCGCCATACCACAGCTTGTATGCCTCTTGAGGAGGCCAACCTGACTCTATGCAAAAGTCGTAGCCGGCACGAGCGGTCTCTTCTTCGGTCATTTCCTTCATGCTTTCAAGTATTTCCTTGGCCTCCATGTGTGTGAGTACCTGGGTGTCAATGACCCAGTAGCGGATGAACTGTCGGTTTAGTTCCAGGACATCCTCATAAGGTAAGGAAGACATCAGGGAAACTTGGGACGAAGTAGGAGCGCAACAAGCGAAGGGATAATGCGCATAAACAGGTCGCCTCTTCAGTTTATATATCCCAGACTTCCCTGAACACTCGTGTTTTCCTCATCAGCATCACCTTCACTATCACATTCCAGGTGTGCATGAGGTACACTGGCCGTGATCGGATGTATTTCAGTGGGAAGACGTGAACAAAGCAAGCGAAATCACCGTCAGACCGCGTAGTGATCATAGTGCTTGCGGGAAGGCGGAACATGAGGCTAGGATGAACTCGGGAAGATCTTACGTATTGTTCTCGTATTCGCTGCTTTGTTCCTACATTGTCTGGCCTTCACGAGACTGCAGCATGTTTATGATTTTTGGTAGCACTCAGAATAAATAAGTAACTCGTGTCTAGGACTTGCACATCGGTAGATTAGATGTCACGTTTTAAAGAGGCGGCATCTGCGTATTTCAGGAAAGATCCTGTGTGTTACATACAATAAAAAGTGCTCGTCCAACATCAGACGACTGTCGGACCAACCTAGATCGTGATGGCGCTGCGCGGCGTAGTGTAATGCAAAAAATGTGCAACGCAAACAATGATGGGAAACATCACTCGAATTGACCGACTTCAGAGCGCGAAATGGGATCGCCAAGTAAATAATGCCATTGGATACTACAGACCGATGCGACTACCGAAAATCATAACGTGCATTGCGTAAGGCTGCAAGCCCTAGGCTGCGACTTTGGTTTTCTTCGATGGTCTTCCTAGGGTATTCTTGGGTCTCGTAGTACTGCACCGCATATCCGCATCCAAGCAAGTTCTACGAACAGATGGACTGATCAGCATCCCAACCACACGTATACGAGCAGGAGGCAACGGGCGTCCGGGCGGGCCGGGGGCTCCCACTCCGAGAATGCAGCTTCGTGATGAGCACCACGCGATCACGAGCTTATCTCAAGATCAATGACTCCTACCACCAACATGAAAGCTTTCTTCGCTTTCTTTCTCTTTTCTATGCAGTGGAAAAGGAAATGCGACTCACTTGCAACCATGGACCCCAGCTTCCTGCACACATCTGACCTTGCGAGCATTACAGGGATCGCATGCCCGTATTCCCGGGGTCGGGCCTCTTCGCCTTGTCGATTTCCCTATCATGCCAGTATCTACATGTCCAACATGATGGTCAGGTAGAACAGAAGGACCTACGGTGGGGAGTTAATCAGGTGCGCCATGACTGGCAGTGGTGGCATGTGACTGACCAGCTTCGACGGCGTACGCCCGTGTAGACAGTTGATAGTGAAGACGAGGCTTCGTTGCATGAGGCCTTCCGACACGGTGTTCTTCCACTGGATGGCGGATCGTCAAAATGCATGCTTATACCCTCCATACTCTGAAACGTACCTGCAGCCCTTGTTTGTTCCCGCTCTGTCATCTTCGATGCCGGTCGGCGATGATCCCGATCGCTGATGGGTGTATCGTCGTGACTGGACGGATTCTCCGGAACCTCAGGAGTTCCAGTAGGTAGCAATGGATTCAACGAATACCCTGCAATCGCTGATTAGCGCAACTTTTGTGGACAATGACGAGTGCCGGTTACCTATGTACGGCTCGCTTCCGTGCACTGGCTGAGGTTGCCACTGTCGTATTCCATCGGTGGCGTATTCTTGCTGAAGTTGAGCGGGTTGCGGCTGATGATTGCACACAGAAGGCGGTGTGATCTGCATTCTGGTGAGTTGGCAGCAGTGATAGGTTGTGATAGGACATCAGTTATACCGCTACGCACAAGATCACGATTGGGCTGACCTTGCATCGTGGAGTCGCAGTCCACTCTGTGGACTCCACTTGAGGTATATCCCTAATTGTGATGTTGCTGCTACCGGTGTAGCATCTGGCTGTGAGGAGCATTAGAGTTATTTCCTCGATAACGGCTGGCTCGAGCTCACCCGATTCACCTTCAGGAAATCCTTCGATAACCTTGTGTTGCTCTACAGGATCAGTGTTGTCTGTCGCCAAGATAGTTTGTTCCTGTGTCAATCGATGTATACCAAGTATTTAGCATCAGGCCCCGGCGATCAGATGGAGACAGCGACTAACCATGGGTCCTGGCATACCACCCGGATGATACGCAGGGTGTAAGAATGGATTCCCGGGGACGAGGGCTACCAACGTTATATCTTGCAGATTTCCGCGAGCCTTCTGGGGTTTGAGCAGCGTTTGACCGAGCGAGTCGCACACCTGATATAACAGACAATACGTGTATGTTAGCATAGTGGAATACTATCTTGGAGAGTCTCCTCACTTCTGGAGGCAGGATGGTCACCTCAGGGTCACACAATTCCATTGAGTCCGACCTGGTGAACACGGAATCTCGAATGAGCTTTGCTTGCCATTGAGAGGGCAGTGCTGCAAATTCTTCGGCGGTCAATATCAGGGGGCCTTGGAGGTAGGCAAGAAGCGAAAATGTAGTAGCATTGGCAGAAGACATGGTGAAGGGAACTGTATGCGTTTGAATAAGTTCGATGAGGACATAGGATGCTCGGAAGAACGAGGTGTGTCAACTTATATCTCGAGGCCACCAGACGTCCAAAATCGGATATTGAACGGCCACGACGTAGGATACTCACAGGACAATAGGAGGAACTGAGCAAAACAATGAGAAACGCGTTATTTGGGACTGACATACCGAATTTGGACATTCGGCCAGACCGACACGGACAATAGTGGGCGGCCTCTCACAGGTTTCCCGCCCACGAAGGTATATCAGAAGGAGTTTGCATCAAGTTGTCAGATAGTCCGGCTCCGTAAATTCAAGGCACGTCGCTGAAGCACCACCGGCGGGGTCAACTGATGATGATGCAGTAGGTCTATAATAATCGGTCAATGTATGAGGAGCTCCTCATTCTGATCCAGAGATCTCGATAAAACTCCGCTTTCGCGAGAGCCGTGGGCGAGCTCTAAACGTCCCATTTCTGGGTCGAATTTGCACGAGTGCGTGGCTCACGTAGGGCACAGCGGAGAAACTAGATGGGAAATTCAGAGAACAATGTAAGCCGGAGAGCGGAACCGGCGGTGGTGACGCTTGGGCCGAAGGGTCTCGCCACCACAGACTACAGTGGACGGATGTCATGAGTATGACATCGCCTAGCGGTTCTAAATGGAGAATACGGTCTCATTCATTTTTTCGGAAGAGAGATCTGGGGCGATGTCTGCTGTGGCATCGAGATGCGGGTAGATTGTTTGGAGATGAACATGGCTACCGCAGACGCCGAAGCCACGCTTTGATTGACGTCCGCCGAGCCCGACTGCATATTGCGGGATCGCGTTCATCTGAACCAAATTTTCTGATTCTGATGTCGGATGTATCTGTAATTTGCTCGATCAGGTTGTTCACAAAGAACATTTCTGTAGGACGAACTATGCAAGTCCAATGCGGGGCCGAGACCCCTGCTCGGGATTTATACCATATCTTTGGAGCAGGGAGTAGGCTTCGCCCAGCCTTCTCGCGATATATTGCGGTCTCCCAAATACCATTGGCTACATAGTGCACTAGACTCGGCAACACACCATTGGCGCAGAGCATGTGTCTTGACTGCACGATCAAGTCACGACCACGTAAGTGAAAATTTGTGCTGCACTTTGAGGTCTCGATTGTACCGCATGTGTGGAAAATGTCTGCCAGATATCGGGAACCGTGATCCGGGGTCCTACTGAGTGCTCAGCGGGCTGCCGGGTTGCATCGGAGGAGTAAAAACTCGACGTGCCGCGACGACTCGTGAGCGCGTGAGCGCTCATGGAAGTAGAGGTAGCAACCGTTAGAGACATGCAATATATGTTCACCTCAGGTGCACTGCCTCTATATCACTAATGGAAGAGACGTCCAACATGAGTTACCTGCTAAACACGAATTACGACCTCGGGGCTCCCGCACCTGCTGAGGCGCGCACGCGACATCCACGTGTCAGACGCCACCCTGGAACGTGTGGCAGCAAGCATTCCTTTCAACATCGTCGAGGTCGTCAATGTAGTTCGATAACACTCCCGCATGCTGGTCCTCTGCACTAATTTAGCTCTGCAAACAAGTGAAACATACATGTCTACTCATGGAGTGTTCAGGAACCTTGCGTTATTGTCGGCTCCGATCGTTGCAATCGCAATACTAGCTCAAGGTCGATCAAGTCTATGTTCGCGAGTGTATAACATCTTCTACCCAGACGAGCCACGACCGCTGACTCGATAAATACTGCATTTCTACGACCAGCCATCGAAGTTCCCGACGCGACAGTCTCAAAAGTTCCACGATGTTCCACGCCGACAGTGGACAATCCGAACGCATATACATAGATACAACTGTAAATTGTGCAAAACATGCTGAAGCCATGCGTCACTGATCGTAAGCCATGCTGCTGGAAATATACTTTCGCGAACTTCGATTGCCTTTGTAGCGCATGCCTCTGCCGCATAGGACCCACTGAATGTTGTGCGGCAATGGTTTGTGGGCTTTGGGATGCAGAGCGATAAGGGATCTGCCGAGTGGAATTATTGGTGATGGTGTACAACTCTGAGATGAAGACGGCGTGAGCTCGAATATTGCCTCTGTCGCGTTATACTGACTATGAACGGCATAGTCGCCACCGCAATATGGCTGCAATTCAACGGCCGTGGCTGGGTACATTGTGACCCCATCTTCTGCCTGCGGAGCATGTCCCATTACAAGCGCTGAAGGCTCAAATGACCTCGATGCAGGTTGGGACGGTCTCTTCACCTGTATGGCTATACCATACCCTACGTACTTCTTCTGGTAACCATCTTAGCTCCAAGCAGTATTTGTAACAGAGGCGAGTGATCTCCTCTGGCTCTGATTCTGTGTTCTTTTGAATAGCGCCATCGCTTCTATCGGAGTATATATTTTCTCGTCCAGAATGAAGTACTGGTGCAACCACCGGTTCAAATCTAGGTCGTTAACAAAGGGCATGGAAGACATATGGAATTTCCATCGATTGTAGGTGAGCGCAGATAATTCAGGACGTCGAGGGAGAGGGTAATTTCATCAAGTTTATATAGCACAGGCCGGCCGGAAATGCATGTCCTCTACCATTCAGATGTCTCATTCCACCATCGCATGACAGATGCAACTATTCTAGAAGATATTCGAGCAAAGCGGGCAGAAATTTCCTCCGGATCACGCGTAGCTCGCAATGTGTTCAGGAAGATAGTCGTTGGCTCCGAAGTGCACATCGTCCGGGATGATCTTACGTCTTTACCAGAGTATTATCGTGTCAGGACCTCCGCTCTAGCCATCATCGCAACGTGTTGGATCTCATTTTTTCTCCCGTGGAAAGTGGCACCGGAGATATTCTCTTCTCGCCGGGTGCTTCCCGCGCACACACGACTCGGGAGTCTCAGCTGCAGAGACGTAGTACACGTATCAGCTTGGTATAACAGGCATCTCGGGACTCCACGGTTGTGAGGTTTGCGGTGGTTGCGCCATGGAGCTAAAGCGTGCAGCCTGAATCTAAGATCGAGCGCTACCTGGCCTTGCTTCTCCGACAATGAAGTGGTTGGCTATGCTGTACGGGGTTCTGCTTCTGATGTATGAAAACAAAATCGAAGGCGCATTGGTGAGAGCTTCGCGCTCGGTTGCCACCTTGAAAATTTTTTGAACATCGCATCTGGCGTTTTCTCCCCTCTCCATTTCCTTCGTGGTGCAATTGAATCTTTCCTGTGGAGCTACACAGTGCACCCTCAGTCATATATCCGCCCGTCTATCATTACTCCCAGTTGGGCACCCGCATACCAACAACAGTGTCGACCGTGAAGCGCCTCAGTCTATGGACGAACTAGCTTTTGGTAATATATTCAAAGAAACAGAGCATCACTTCCTCAGCGACTCCAAATCGATACGTCACTAGATCCCTATGTAATAACGGTGGCAGGTACGAGAGGCAGCAGATATGAGAGGCAGCAGATACGAGAGGCGTCCACTGAGTGACAGAGACCGCAAAGCGCACAGGCGCCTTCGCGTTGCGCACCAAATCGGGCATTTGCCTCGTCTCACGGAAACTGCCGAAAATAGATTTTGAGTCTTTTGCATGGTTTGGACACACTCATACTCTCCACATGTTACGCTTACCCTCGGAAGTGGTTAGAACACATTACAATCAAGAGTGTGTTCTGCACTTTCTGACCGCGGACGGCCGATCTAGAGTGGCCTACGGGCGACTTGCTATACGCTGGAACATTCAAGTCTACGGTTGGATTACTGGCGTGAGCTCGATCTGGCCAGTGAGTGATACAATATATACACAGTTCGTCCCTTTACTGAAAGTACGAAGCTTTTCCAGGTTTGCATAACATCTCTCCTACTGTTCCGAGTCCTCGGCTGCCTCAGTCGCCTCAGTCGCATCAGTTACCTCATCCTCAGTCGCCTCAGTCGTCTCTGTCACCCCAGTCACCTCGGTTGCCTCAGTCGCCTCAGTCGCTTCTGCAAACTTGCCCTTGGACTGCTGTCTCTTTTGGCCCTCGCCAGGCTTTGCACGCCCCTTTGCATAAACACACTTCAATCCTTTGTCTTTGCATCGCCTGGATAAGCACAGATATCAGCTCAAATCGAAGCTCGACGGGATCGTGACAGAGACGTACTGGCAGCGGGTGCGTGTTCCATCGGGGTTCTTCTCGTGATTGCACTTTTGTTGGTTGTCTCTGCACTCAAAGCATGCGCGACCGCACCTGGGATGCCTCCATGACTTCTTTGCTCCGGGCCGGTCTATGCAGACTTTGCTGCGCACTGCACAGTATCTGTGTCATATCAGGGCTCAGTATTTGGCCATGGCGCAGCAGGATGCGAGAGAGGAGGTGGACACTCACTCGCATTTTTCCGCGTTCATAGGCCGAATACATCTTACTTTCGCTTGAGCGCATGTTCCGCACACCGCCTTTCTAACATGTGCGTTGTGGTTGATGTCTTTGTCATCGGCGTCGAAGCCCGGTGTTGGTCCACCCGCGGCCATACTCGGTCCGAGTTCATCCGCCTCAATGATGCCTGTCGGCGTCACTCGTGGGTGAACAGGGATCCCGCTGAAAAGGCCGGATGTGCCTGATGTCCCAGGCAAGCTCGATTCCGCAGCTCGATTCGTCAAGAGCTCTTGACTACTGGTCGATGCAGACAACACCGGGGGCGCTGCAAATTTGGGCGAATGAGTCATGTTTGCGACCAGCGCGACTGGTGTTACTTACTCGCTTCGAAGTGCAACGTGTGGGTCAATGCCTGGGCATGCTGCCGTCTTGCACGCTTCTTTGGTGGAGGCATGTCCTGGAGTGGCTCTGCCTCCGGCTCCGTCTCGGCACGCCTCTTCCCTAGCATCTTGGCCGATGGGGTAGCGCTCTGGTCAGCTCGCTGCCTACCCGCTATGGCCTTTGCTCTGGACGAGGGTGCTAGAGTGGGTGCTGCAACAGTAGTCGTCCTGTGAGTAGCTGGTACTCACAGGTCAGCGTGATTTGCGAATACATGAAGCCGGGACATACCTTCGGATGTCAAGGGCTGGTATGTTATGGGCGGGCGCGGCTCTTGGAACTGGGGCTGCACGTGGTGGTACAGCATGTTCTGTGCCTGCAGGAACAAGTGCTGAAGGCTAAATCAATCGCCGGTCTAGCGAGCATGATATGGTGACAGCTCACTGCATCTGGGAGGGTTTCTGTCAAGTGATTCCCACCCTCGAACGCAGGGTACTGCGCCGTGGGGGACATTCGGAAGCCCTCAATGTCAAGTCAGTCATCACAGGTCTTCAGTACACATTCTGACCGGGACGCACCATGACTGATGGGCTCTGCGGCAGTGGACCTTTGCTCATGGACGCCTGGTACGACGTGGGCACTGGTAGCTCGCGAGGTGGCCGGGATTGATAGGCGAACGATGCAGGTTGTACTTGCCACGACGAGCCCTGGATTTCATGTCACTTGCTGGTTCCTACAGATCAGGGGTCGGTGGAAACTCACCACGTGCTGGGGGTCGCGGGATGGTTGTCCATGTCCTCGGTATAGGTTATTTTCTATTCGTCTTTGATCTGTAAGGATAGAAGTGTGTTAGAACCAGTGCAGATTGTGGAGTCGAGTTGATCATACCGTAGGCGATCGTGTTGTGTGCTGGAGAGCACATCAGGCCGCTATTGACCATCTGGCTCGAAGTGCTGCCTACGAATGAGGGTGGCGCCACACCGCGGCGAGCATACATGTCGGCGCTGCCCGGAGCCATCGTGACTACGAGGTCTGCCAGCATCCCGCCATGGTCCTGGTCAACAGTACTGCTAACGAGAACAGACGTAGCGGAGCTCGGAAGCAGCGGTTCCCATCCGTTTGCACCTGCCCACTGGGGTGCGATGTTAGGCACAGTGGTAGGAGCCATCTCGCCGAATGGGAATGGCAGGATAGGTGCGGGCAGAAGCGGGAGCTGTCCGACCTGACTGTCACTGTATGGCTGTGGCTGGAAGTCAGCGTTGTTCGGGATAGTCGAAAGGTTGGCTCCATATCGGACTTCAGTGTAGGGAGCGACAGCTCGAGTCAAAGAGGGCGGAAGCTGTCCAGCCTGAGTGTTGCCGTATGACTGGAAGCTGACATCGGCCGGAAGAGTAGGAAGACTGGATGCGTGTCCTCTGGTGTAGTCTGGGACAGCTTGAGTCAGAGGGTAGGGGAGCTGTCCGGCCTGTCCGCCGTGGAACGAGGGCAACTGGATAGCATCGGCCGGAATGTCGGGCGCGTATCTTTTACTGTAGTCAACAACAGTTTGAGCCGGAGGCACTCGCAGGGCATCGAACGGGACCTAGCGTCGACATGAGTATAGCTAAACAGCCGAGAAACAATGATACTGACCTCTCCGAACGTTACTGGTGGTAATAGCTGGAGGGCTGGGTCTGGGAGGACGTAGTCGGTGGCATACGGGTCCACGAGCGGCGGGCCGCCTTGGGGATTGAGCGAGGTCTGGCACAGCTGTAAGCTTACTGGAATACCAGAGACAGATAGATACTGACCTCACTGAAGGGAGTTGGGTTCAGGGAGAAGGTATCAGTATATCTGTAGCTCTCGCCGGGAGGTCCAAGCTCCGGTGTCGTGACACAATGAGGCCCATGATAGTTCTCGGATACAGGATGAAGAGGAGTAGGGTGCATGGCGTGTATCATAGAGGAATCTTGAGGGCGTGGAATGTCTCTTATGGCGAGACTCTTGCTGGGTAGCGCAGAACTGACAACGCGACAGATGGGAATGTTGAGTGTCAACTTGCAGTGACGCGGATGCACCCATATATATAGTAACCAGACAAAGGTTCTGTGGCCCATCACGGGCACATGGTCAAATGAAGGTATCATTATTAAGCTGCCACCCGTACTTTATAAAAGCTATCTCACGTCGCATAAAATCTCTCGCAGCCGCGTACTGTTTGATTCTCGTGCACATATGGTCCAGATCATGTGAAGTAGCTTCATCGCTACCGGCAGTTAGGCATTGACCACCTTCAATCGCTGCTCGGCCACCGAGGCTCCTAGTTTGTGGCCAGTGAGGAGCCATCGCTTACGTAGGAGTGGCACTGCTCATATGCTGTGCGCATATTCTCCGTCTCGCTGTAACTGCAAGAATATGTTGCGCACTCAACATCTTGACCATGTCCGATGCCAATGTACTCACATTTCATGCCAGGACAAGGTATCCAGGTTTAGGATGTCCGGTGCTTGGCTGAAGCATATTTTGTCCAACACGCGTATCTAACAACCATTTATTTATCCAAAAAAGTGGTGGATGACGATGCAAGCGAGCTCGTTTTAATGTGGAACCGAGATTCTCGGGTGTGGAGAATGCCACTGGCCACTCCCAAGCGTCACCATCCCAAGAGTTCCATGACCGTTTCACAGAAGATGCCATGCTCGAGTCATGATTTGGCAGGAAGCATGTGACAAGAAGCTGCGGGATTGAGTTTCTGCCTCTGGATGCGAACAACGCGACCGGAGGCCTGCCGACGCGTCTTGGAGCGCGGTCCCGTGATGGTGTTCTCATTCCGCCGGCATCTCGGCAAAGATCGCACCGCCTCTCTGCCGAAGGCCCGAAATGATTGACTGCAGATTCTATGTAAACATAGGAGGATGTCTGACGTGGTGTTCGAGCCTATACGACGCCCATGTCTAAAACGGATTTGTACCCAACCAGCAGCTTGGCCCGTTGTGGATATCAGTCAACATATTTCCTGCCAGTGACATATCTGCCGAACCTCGCTAACTCATGCAGCTGAACGTCTTCGCACCTCATCATATTGTGCTATCGCTTTTGGTGGGACGAAGTACAGCGCAGGCATAGACGTGACCTTATTGTAGGTTATGAGCTCCTCTGATTATTCCAAAATTTGTGGTGCACAGCACAGAGGCGTCATATTAGGGAAATAACGGACATCGAGATACATTTTTTCATGCAGATATGCGATGCCACTTCGGGGAGTCGATTGAGAATCGGGATAGTCGCGTGTGAAGTGATTACAAGACAAGCCCCAGTGCACGCAGCGCCTTGCACTGGTTAGACCACCTACCCCTCTTCTTGATTGCGCGAGTCGTCCGGTAATAAACTGGTGCCTCTGTATCGGGATTCAAACGAGTCTTGATGTATGTCCTCTGGGAACAACCGACTGATCAACATCTAGAGTGAGAAGCCGATGAGAAAAGAAGGATGAGTGGCAAGGCGGCCCGGTCGAATGTGCTGGTTCGCAAGGATCACGCAGTCATGACGATGTTGCAGGGCACTGCCTCACCAGAGGTGACGCATAATCTCGGCCTTCTGCTTGCCCTGAATACTCCTGAAGACCGGGATGCGATACTCACGTACAGTCCCTCTCCCCTGAATATGCTTGTCTAGGTATAAGGTGCATAGCGGATAGGGTTTGACGTGTTTCGTTCGCTTGAGAACCGGGATGATAACCTTGTATGTGCTTGAATTATTGCTGCGCAAGTGGTTCAGGCGGTCCCATAGGCGAGATTGGATAGGGAAGATGATTGGCGTCATGCGCTATTGTAATGTTGCGAGCAAGGAATGTAGCCATGCAGCTGATGAGAAGACATGGATATCTGCTAGAGATGAGAGTTTTATGAGATGAATCTCGAAGAGAACGTAACTTGTACTCACATTATATATTGCGGATCGTGGGCTACGAACAAAAGACCACAGTGAGTTCTGTACATCGATCTGAATTAAAAAAGGACGCGTAAGCCGCACAGCTGTAAAGCAGGGTCAGGATTTTCACCTCAAAAGCCTCCGCTAGCCTCAATGAGAGTGGCAGAGATGGACAATGGAGACGTATGTTTTCCCCACGATGAATTTGAGCTTCAAGATTGAATGCATCAAGAATTTGCCACTGGAACATAGCGCGACGAACCACGGGATTTATGGAAGTCTGATTTGTGCGAGAGATATAGCGTTAACGAGAGTCGGCACCGAAGATGTCATCATTGGTCAAATTTCCGCATGGTCGTATAATGCAATAGGTTAGTTGAAAACTCGACGTGTACGACATGTAGCACACGAGTTACCAGACTGGTCCAAGAATATGCTGGTCTACTAGGAAACGGTATCTCATATCTCAGCGGACCTGTGTCTCTTAGTGTGCCTTGACGCCAACTCGGGGACATCTTGCCATCATGAGAACCATCTTCTTCCGATGAACCGACAGAGTCTGAACTGGCGTCGGACAGCTTCCGTTACCTATGCTGCGCAATCTGCTGTCGGCCATGGGGCTAAATCCAAAGAGAACAATAGAGAAGTAAGTTTTATGGAGAAAGTAGCGTAAACACTGCGACTGACACTTTAGTGTAGTCACTGAGAACAAACCACCGTGGAGCAATTTAGCAAATTTCGAGTCCTCGGAGCAGATACTCTCATGTCGATAGAGATGACATAAGTAATTTACTGCGCTATATCGCTTCGGAGTAGCGGAAATGATGTAGATGCTCGTGCAGTCGACTTCTGCTCGCAGCCACACAGTTTGAGTCACTTAGCCGCTTACTGCCGCGAGCGCGTTCTGCCACGTGGGCGCGTCGCAGACTTCGACACTCGGCAACATATCAATCGTTAGGGATATAGATGTCTACGTTATCATCCATATGTCAGTCGAAGGGAAACAATGCAAAATATAACAGGGTGGTCGACCACCTGCAAGTTCCAGCGCGTGCTCAGGCTCGGATGTGAGTCACTTCGCACGTCAGGGATATAGCTACGCATACCCCAGTGATTGACTTGTCAAACGCTAATATCAGACGGCAAACCGCTTCTCATGCAAGACACATATTCAATTCTCGGCTATTCACACTATCGTACACACACAAGTCCACAAAACACGGCGAAACCGGCCAGAACAATTTCACAGAGCGACCCACTTTCAGAAGATGGAGATAGCGAAGCCAAAGAGCCGGAAGAAAGAACAACACAGAGAAAATCCATGACACAAGGATCGCCATTTACTGCGGTTCCTCGCCCTTGGAATATGAAAGCAAGCACTGAGCCAGAGGGGCCAGTATATTCGCCGCCCGAGTCAGGTTAGCGTTGGCTGCCGCCGGGGAGAGCTGTATGAGTAGATTGGAGAGACGCGTGGTATTGTCGCAGGATATTCTACTACGTGAGTGGATGCTAAATCTAAGAGAACCAAAGCGACTCACGTCCATCTGCTTCGCCATCTTAACGTTGTCGCGCAAGTTTGAGCAGTTCAGCATGACGAGGTGCCACGCGCCCTTGAAACCGCGCAGCTTGTCAGCAAGATTCTTACAATCCATCTTGATCTTGCCGGAGTCAGACGGGAGCTTTGAGTCTGCCCCAAAGTGAGATATAGAGATTCTGACATGAGGAGGTGACGCACACTCAGGTAGCTCGAAGTAAATGTTCTTCCCAACTGGTGGTATGTGAGAATGCAGACGCATGATGAGCTAAAGAATAACGTACAGCATGATAGCTGGAATACCCCAAGTTTCGAGAGGAAGGAGCGGAAGCTGTTCAACAATTTGGCCACTAGGTCGGATACTGCCTATGGATGGATCAGGATTAACGAACTCCAGCCATGGCCCTGCATAAAGTTCGATAGACCTTCCAGAATCTATTCCCAGGGATATTCAGATCTGTGAGCGGTAAGAGACTAAGGGTGCGATGTAGCATACTCTTTGAAATCCTTGCAGAGATTTTCCCATGCACCGGTAGCTTCATCCTTCTCCTGAAACACATTTGCGACCTTCAGTTGGAAGGTCTCGATGTTATGAGCGAGATTTTCGAAGTCGTCCGAAAGCTGCTCAGCTTCTTCTTGGCGGTTCGCGGTCGCCTTGTGTACAAGAAATGAGTCCTCACAGCATGAATCAACTCGCAGACTACCTACTGCAAGGAAGTTGTTAATCATCAGCTCCTTGTCCCTGGGGCGTATGGAAGACAATGCGGTGGGGGTGATGGTATATATGTATTCTGAAATGTCCAGACCACATGAGAGTGATAATCAAATCCTTCTGTCCTACCTACCGTCGAGACATGTCGCACATTTTCCGGCATTCCTTTTCGAATGGCTAGACAGTCTGTTGTACGTCTTTTCAGAGCCATCAGTATGGCCGTAGGGGCATACCAACGCTGGCACTCACCATCCTCAGCTTTTGCCATTTTTCAAGAAGCGGTTGTTCTATATGCCCGGTCTCTTCAAGTTTGGACTGGACTGACACGAAGAGCTGTTGAATATCCCTGTGGTCGCTGATAAGCGTGCGGAAGCTGTCTTTCAGTTTGTTGAGCTCGCTGTTGCTGATACTGTCTCCAGAGCCTGTTGGGGGAAAAACGTGTTGCGTCATCTTCGCTAGGCAGAAGAGCTAGATGCACGGGAGCGGGAGGTGCTGGTGGGAGAGATAGCAGTAGCTCGAGGGCGCCGCGAGGACCCAAATCGCTGGCGCCGGATAGAAGCATAGCGCTGCGCAGAAGACACGCCAGAGATGACTGTCCGATTGACAGGTCGCACTGAACATAGCGATTGAGCTATGCACCAGTTGAGGCTCGACGCTCCGAGTTCCCACGAGCTACCATAAACGGATGTCACGAGTTGAGTTTGCCACGTGTCGCGGACCTGTCAGGCTAGGTTACAGATAGTTCGAATACAGGCAGATATAGACAAGCAATATACAAAAGGTTGGAATAACCCAGGAAGAAATTTCGGCGTATCCTTCGGGCCTAGTCATCCGAAAAAGTACGCGTTACAACGTCCAGGAGAGATAGACATCTTACGTGTCTTTTCATTGATCACGGCTCTGCGTTGAGCAAGAAGATTTTTTCGGTACTTAGTTGGCACAGCGCACAACCGCTCCTGCCAGACGCCCTCCATCACGTTGTGCTGTATATAGTGACTCCAAAAATAAACAACAAAGGCATGCCGTAATAATCTCATTTTTTTATAATGGGAAGCTGACCATTTGTCACCGCTCCGCAACAGCAATTTCGAGACTGCAACTGCGTGTTACGCTGTTCCATTCTTGCTTGCGAGAGTAGCGGAGACACCACTCTGCATACTATGCGGCTGACCGAAGTTTGACAATTGGCTTTGGATACCTGCCAGGGCTGCTCCTCCCAGCCACGCATCGGTGTTGGAACGGTCGGAGGCGTGTACTCCATCCACGCTATTTTCAACATCACATTTGCGGTTCACACGGGAGGCTAAAGCAAAGTTCAGTTCGCGTTGGTTCGTTATGCGGCGTAGCCCGTCCTAGCTCACCATTTGCTTCGTCATCAGTGGTGTTCCAATCGACGGCATCAAATGTAGGACCAAATCCGTAATCCAAATTCGCACCCATGTTGTCAACTATGGTTGCGAACCTGAGACTTGGTGTGTGCGAGCCGGTCGGATCACCATATTGTGAGAGAACGAATGAGGGCCGTCCAAGAGTCCCGTCGTCGTACGAGTGGTGCCCAAGTTGGCGCAGGTTGAGCAGAAAGTGCGAGATAATCATGGATGACAGGCTGTCATCTGCGTCAACGGCAATGTCGAAGCATCGATGAAATGATGGACCAACGGGATGCTAAACAGACTAGCATAGTTGAAGATCTAGTCAACCAGGTCAGTAGCAATGCGTTCGATAGTGATGTGTGCTCACATTGGTAGCGGTACCTGCAATGTTTAGAATGTTCAAACAAAGTAAGAGACTAAGACATCATGCGGCAGTTTATGAGCGATCAGAGACAGCTCGACGGTCCAGCCATTACGTACACGAAGTATATAGTGCCTGCAGCCATGAGGTTGAGCCACCATAATCCAACATCAGATGAGCAGGCACATACCGTCCCGGAGTAGCATTGCAGCCAATGGAGTTTCAATACCGCACCGGATGGCCTCGCGTCTCATGGCATATGTCTTGCGCCATGTGACAACTAAAATAAGGAGGTCTGCCGTTATTGCACAGATGCGTGTGCTGATAGTGACTTAGGAATTTGTCAACTCAGATCCGACCTTGATTTGACATCTCGGGCTCACAGCTAGCTTGTGCATTAGCACTGATCTGCTACGAGATAGTATGCAAATGACTGACTTGGTTGTAACATTCTCGCTCGGGCCCTGGAATAAACCACACCATAGACTGAGGCTAGGAAGGTCCTCCACTTGATAGAGCCCAAAGCCAAAGTCTCCGTACTATTGAGTATTTAGGATACGGGGTGATACCGCAATGATTTATTTTATCTCGTACCGCATTCGTCCCGACAGGGACTATACTGAGCAAAAGCACGGCCATAGTCAATGACCAGCTTCCGCCGCTAATCGCGTACATCCGGATCGCGGAAAATGCTGCGTATAAAGAGGATGAGATCACACTAGTGGATGGACATACAAGGTGGCTATGGAACTGACCTGCCCAGATTGCAAACGCAAGTAGAGTGAAGATAGGTCCGACGATATTGACGCCAATGCAGCTAGAGTCGCGCGACATATGTAATTAACCGTGTGGTTCATGTGGTTGGAGCTTACAAACCTCTAAGTTCAAATCAATTCGGACTTCTTCGAGAACGAGAATTTGATATATACTCACCGATATATTCTGTAGAAGTTGGGACTCATACGCTGGAGGGCCGAGATTTGAAGAGAGAAGTGAACAGATCATCAATCCAACTATCACCCATCGATTCAAGTAGAAGAGCAGAGTCACGCTGCTCAAGCTACGTCCCCATATCAAGTCGATCTCCCGGGGGAGCGTTATAACATAGTCGTAGAATACAAGACCTATATGTGTGCATGTCAGCTAAAGGAAATCCACTTTGTCCCATGTCAAACGTACACGCCGCTGCTACGCCACAGCAGTTTACGATCCAACTACAGACAGATAAATGAGACTGAAAACATCGACAGGACGGCACTTACGTGGACTGCAGGTAGCTAATTGCTTCTATGGTCCCGTATTGATCAGACATCCTAGCCTCCGTACCATGCGGTATCGCGATAAGACGGGGAGGGGAAGGTCAGTAGTCAGGCATTGCACGCAGTCCAAGACTTAAATGACGCATCGTTGAGCGCCACGTGTGCGTTTGATATCATCTGGCCTGTCAGCGCCATCTGTCAACTGCGCCCTGGTCGGCGAAAGTCCTCGGATACATCGGAGCAGTCACATATACCGAGAATCAGATTAAGATCACTGACATCGTCGTCAACTGTGGCGATTCGCATTCACTTAGAGCGAATGCTACACTCGCGTCCAGGCGAAATGAACAAAGGCATGCAGGACACATGACCTCCGGAACGCGGTGATTGTGCGGGAGGGAACACCCGTCGAGACCCACTCTGTACATCTTTGGGCATTAAGCCAAAAATAGCAGCTAGGGATAAGGTTCAGAGGCGGCAGGTGCCATGTTTGGTGTGGTAGGAGACCAGACGGAGTTACGCAACAAGGGAGTAGTGGCCTAAATGCCTAAGTGGGGCTAAGCAGTGATGTGCAGTTCATACGGTGTGAAGTAGTAGCCTACGTAATTCTGCCATAGACGATTAACCATGGATACGTGCAAGAAAGAAAGAGGTAGCTCACGAGAGGCAACGTGCAGCTATTCCACTACCAAAGGGTCCTGTATAATCATCATTAAGAAGAGTCTGTTTTCCACGGCCAAAATAGTAAGTGCCGTCAGGGATAGATACAGTAAAGTACACATCCATGCAAGGGTCAGGAAATACAATGGCCGGCTACTCCGCCCTATGCACCATCCATCCCTCTGTCATCACTGGGTGCAGACGTACAGTTACACTTCTTTCGAGAGTTTCGGAGGTACCTTCGGCGAGGGAGATGCAGGTTGTGTCAGGAAATTTGAATAGGACGTTCGGACCTCTCGGAGGCTTGGAGGGATCGGTCGACATCGAGGCCGATAGCACGTCCGTACGGCCGCTTCAACCCAACCCTCCAGGCTCAATTAGAATACCTCTGCTTTTTCTCGTGAGAAGTGGGCTCAGGGCTCATGTGCGGCTTTTCTGAGAATTACCGCGGTCCGATGACGTGGTGGATCCGAGCTCACGCGGGACGCCCAAGGCGCATTTACATCGGTGTCCGAGTCCGAGCGGAGAGAACTAATAGAGAAGAGCAAGAACAGCGTAGAGAGATAATGATCCCGATACGCTCCGTCCGAGAATATGTGGCCGGATGGAGCGATCGCGGGAGTGAGTGACTCGACGTGCTCGTTAGAGCAACATGTATGAACTGTTTATTTGCTCGTCTCTTGCCCTCCTGTCTAGATGTGTCGCAAAGCATTGAAGAAAGGTGTACCATCAGGACAGAAAGCAATAACAATGGTGTTGATACACTGGTCGAGGACTCGAGACGACAGTTGAAGCCGATGACACGATACACGTGACCCCGACGCGTCGTGCGCGCGCTGAGCGCGTCTGTGGCTGCAAACGTCCGGCCGAGGATTCTTGCACTTCAGGTGGCTGCCCGAATGTCAGGATAGGCAAATTCGTAGATGTCGGACGGTATATTCTGCATAATTTTAATTGCAGGAATGATTGACCTGAGTGACAGAATATTTCACTTAGAACACGAAGAAATTTGCCACCACACGGTCCACACTGGGAGAAAACAGCTAGCTAACATGAGATCTGCATGCAGCGGCAGTATTGAGTGACATCCATTATGCTCGGGAATATAGACGTGCTTTCTCACGAGGTTCTACATCAGAAGACAGGCTGGACACGCGACCCACTGATGCGACCGGAGGACATTCGAGATCATTATGGTTATTTACATTGTTGTTGCACGGACAACGCAATCGCAGTGTTCATTTGCCACGCCCCCATATAAATGCGGTCATCTGAAGATGTGATGACAAAGGAGGAGGGATAATCTTGTTAATTCGCCTATCAGACGGCACGGACCGTGCCACTCCGGAGGTCTGACCAGCTCCAGCCCCAGCTGGCGCGTTCTTGCCAGAGAACGAGAGTCCATGTTTTGGATGCGGTTACGAGTGCAGTTTAAAGCGCTGTTGAGTATAAGATTCTAGACATGTTGGGTGATGATCTTCCGCTCGACCGCGAGATTTTGGGTCCTTGATGTAATCTGTGGCTGCGATGCTATCCGCGCGAGCCAGGGCAGAGGGCCTCAGAATCCTTTCACCGCTTGATAAGGCGCATGTGGAGAAATCTCCGGAACTTCCCAGCCCTATATAAAGCGAGGCCCCTCCCGCCTATCTGATCCTTTCGAACCACCTGCATCTTCGAGTCCTGCTAGAGAGCGAGGTTCGCTCCTGTGGCCGACCTATTCGATCTCTAAGGGCTGCCACATTTTAATCATACTTACGACGCGTCTGTATCCCGTGGCGTCTGCATCCCAAATATAAACCTACGTCAAGAACCAAAACGATATGTCGATCCGATCACTGGACAGCGCAGGGGAGGCTGAGATTTGGGAAGAGGCTTTCAGGATGCTCTTTCCAGGCATCGAACCGGGGACTGAGCACCTCTCTGGAACATTTTCAGCCGTGTCAGAGGTGCGCTTTAGTGCAGTGAAATAGAACACTTCGATTATGCTGATCACTGTCCGCAGCCCTTTGTCTTGCCAACGGTCGATGAACCGTCTCAATCGCATCCTACCACCCCGGTCAATATTAACGGCTACTCCTCTTCAGCATCTACGTACAACTTCGACTTCGGCACACGTCCCTACGGCGACGATGCTCCAAACCTGCTGCGGCACGACCTTCCATCGTCCACTTCACCCACTTTCACAGACATTCTGACTCCTCCGTCCACCACTGGAGTTGCGCCAGAGATCCCCGGATGGACTGCGCCAGCCTCGGACCAGTTGGGAGTCGACTTTGACTTGACCGATTTCTCCGCTTCCGCATGGGACGTCATCTTCCCGCCAGACCCTCTCTATGTGGCTAAAGATGGCCCCAATGGTCATCATCTGCTGAACGGTCTCTCCGTTGCGGTCGCTGATGGTTGGTCGGCGTCGAACGACACGAGCATCGGCCTGCCGGCGTACCAAACGGTTCTCATGAGTGAGCTAGAGTCCATCTCGGATGACCCTTACTGCACGCTGACAAAGACAATCCTTTACAGACCAAATCACAGACATAGATGTACTGAACGAAGAACTTGGACAACAGTTCCAGAGCACCTCGCACAAGGTCAGTTATATCCGTGCTTTGGCCTGTAGAAGCTCGGTTCCTGATGCATGATGGCTACTGCAGAGTGCGCTGAGGCCATTGCACGAGGCTCCGCCCGACTTCCTATCGCCCTTCCAGACTCAGCTGCAGCACACTACCCCGACGACGATATTCGCAGAGTCAGGAGGTATGCTATGGCTCGCTCTGCCCGCACAGACTGGATACTGATACGATGGCAGGCGCGTCCGACTCGCCGTACAGATTGCCAGCCGCACCAGCACCATCGCCACCCTCGACGAGCAGCGGTCCGACGGCGCGAGAGCGCCAGACTGACCGAGTACCCGGCGTGTACCCGTCAAGCACGGCGCTCGGCAAGAGACGCGCGGAGCCGGAGCAAGAGACAGTTGGGATGCAGGGCAGCAAGCGAGCGAGGCTTGTTCTGGATGGACACTTCGAGGGTCCGGCAGTGGCCAGTGTTGGCGGCTTCGAAGCCGGTACGTGTCCGCGATCTCCGCCTACATACACCATGTGCTGACGCGACGTATCAGCACCAACAGCCTCGTATCAGCAAAGCTGCCTTGGAATGCCATGCATGGGTGCCACTCCGAGCAGCTACGGGGAAACAAACGAGGTTTCGCTTGGGAGCCTCGCATACAGTGATGCGTCGGCCCCGCCACCGACCACCCCGTCGAGCCAGCCTCACATGTACGCGGTTGGGCCAGACCTGACACCGGACTTTCTGACGACTGAGCACGGCATCTATGATCAGCCAGGACGAGAACACGGGGTTGCAAGCAGTACGTGTCGCGTCCAGCTGCTCGTCTACGCCATCGCTGACGAGATCCACCACATTTGCAGCGTCGGCAGTGTCGTGCATGCAAGATGAGTTCGAGGCAGTGTGGGCATTCCTTGCCTCCAATGCGGAGGCATTGGAAAGCTTGTTGGGAGCGTCCGCCGGCGGTCACGCGTCGTTCATCACTCTTCCGACGACCCCAGCGACACAGGACGACGCTGGCGAGGATGACTATCCTGAGGACGCTGATGACCACGGCAGTCCTGAGAACACCAGCGACCATTACGGTCCTGGGGACGCCCACGGCCACCACGATCCTAGGGATGCAGCCGCCAGCGGTGCACCTGGGCCAATGAGCCAGTATGAGCTGGGAGTCGACTTGGCAGATGACGGCAGCGACAGATGGCTGTCCGCGGACGACTGCATGGTCGTGCTCCTTCTTGCGTGTACCAGGTGCAACGCCCGCAAGACCAAGTGCGACGAGTGGGACGTGAACGGATGCGGGTGAGTAGCAGGCCCTTGCGTTTCATATCGGTGTCCGCTTCGGCCGAGAGCTGCCGCTGAATACGTGGATGGTTAGGAAGTGCAGGGCGAGCGGGGCAGGATGCGTACCGCGCATTGGTGATCCGATCGTCAAGGTACGACAGGCGTGTCTACAGTGCCGCAGGAAGAAGACGAAGTGCGACAGCCGGATGTCGGCCCAGGGGAAACGGAGCATCTGCAGGTGAGCATGTCGCGTCCCGAGCTATTCCGACACCGCGCGCCAGTCCCGAGGAGAAGCGTGCGCTTTGAATGTCCCCCGACGACGGCTATGGCATAGCTCGCTTCCTCGATTCAACTGCTTCAGCGCCGAGCTGACGTTGGTTTCTTTCAGCCCGTGCAAGAACAGAGAAGGAAGCTGCTGCATGTACCGGGTGGACTTGCAGGAGCAGTGATTCACAGACGGCGGCGGATGTGCAAGGGTGTAACAATTCGGCAACCAGTTCGTTGCCAGTAGTTATTTGTGTACGTGTATATTGCAGCGTAAGAATGGATTGTTTGAGGAATGTCACCATCGCCAGAAGATCTTCCACACGCCATCCTCGTGAGTGAACCTAGTTGAGCGCGCACTGCAGATGATTGGTATGCGGGTTACGCGAGATTCAGCCCAGTAGAAAGTAGAGTACAGCTCGCCGAGAGCTGCACAAGGGTGCAGAGTACTAGTGTGTGCTGGCAGCGGCGATGGCCTAGAAGAGAAAATCCGCTGCATCCGGGATTTGCCGCTAACGGCGAGCCGGATAATTGCGGTGTGGCGCTGTCCGTGCACGTCCATCTATGTCCATCTTGCTGCGTTGTATCCGTTGCACGTTGACGATATAGAGAGCGAGGCGGTATAAAATGTATGTAGCAACGCACTCGTCCCGGACTCTGACCAGTATGCGCCCAAGGTTTGAGCCGCCACTAGTTGCCACCCCTTGACACGCATGGCATCCCGCAAGCTCCATCTTCGGCAGAGACGCAGACTTTGCGGTTCCAGACATGATTACAAATGCGCCGTCTGTGTTCAGCGAGATGGCAAGGCCATGATCCGTGGCATGGCCACCACGGCACTCGTCAGGAAGGCCGGACTCCTGCGAAAATCCAGTCAGGAGCAACCAGATCCGGCAATGTGCACGCTCGCTCCGGGCCGGACCGCGTCGCAGAATAGAGTATTTGCTCCTGCATCGCGCATTCAGTCCGTCCCGGCCCTCGTCGAGGGTCCACAGTGGTCCACAACGCTCCGAAACGTTCGGCCGACGGTGTCTCGCTCCGTCCTATGTCCGTCGGTGCGGGGGCGGAGGCGGGGTCAGGCGCGGGGCGGAGATTGATCGCAGCGTCCGCATGATTACCCCGCATTCGTGCTAGGCTGTGATCGCGCCCAGCACGGGCAACGTCTGCTCTCATGCCACTCCCCGTCTCGAAACCTTGTTCCGCGCCACCCCGCTCTATATCTTCCACCACGCGCACGGCGACCAGCAGCAGCCATGGCCTCGTCCAGCCCCGTCACCAAGTTCGATGCGCACCCCCCTGAGCGCAGCACGTTCGCGCACCAGCGCGAGCTGCCCAAGCTCCCGATCCCCCCACTCGAGGAGACGTGCAGGAGGTACCTCACTGCGCTCGAGGGTCTCCAGGACGCGGTGGAGCATGAGGCCACGAAGCGCGCTGTCGAGGACTTTCTGCAGAACGATGGGCCGCGGATGCAGGAGCGTCTGATGGAGTACGCGACGGACAAGGCGAGGTGCGTTCTTGCCATCTCGCTCGCAGTGGCGCATATACTTACCCTTTTTGGCTAGTTACATCGAAGAATTCTGGTAGGATACCTCGGCTGGCTGCTCTCCACTCGCTCACACAAGCATGTAGGTACGAGTCGTACCTCTCCCATTCGGACCCAGTCGTCCTCGCCCTCAACCCGTTCTTCGTCCTCGAGTGCGTATCTGACTTCTTTATCTGATAACGCTACTTCCCTGTCCCTCGCCTGTCCGGCAGTGACATGCCCTCGTAGCCGTACGGTGCTGGCCGAACAGTATCGCCAGCGTTGCCCAAGTGGGAGGCAGAATCTGACACGAGCGACACGCGTCGCACTGTCTCAGACGCAAAGGGCAGACTCGGTTCTCACCACGCAGAGCACACCAATGTGGCTATGACGTCACGCGAAATGCCGTCAGACCTGCCGAGGCGAGCTCCTCTAGCTGCTGGTCTGGGCCTGGTCCCACTCGACGGTCTCCGAGCCGCACCTGCGCCTGCGCGCCGCGTCTGCAGCGCCGTCCTGATCCAATCTCCATCGCACATTCGCTGATTGTCCCGGCCTCCATCTAGGAACGACCCGACGCCAGACCGCGGCCAGCAGCTCCCCCGCGCCGCGTCGCTCATTATCTCGTCCCTCGGCTTCATCCATGACCTCCGCGCAGAGATCCTCGATCCCGACACCATCCGCGGCAAGCCGCTCGACATGGACCAGTACACACGCCTCTTTGGCACCGCGCGCATACCGACGCAGCGCGGGTGCAAGATGGACACGCACTCGGACTCGCGGCACATCGTCGTGCTGCGCCGCGGGCAGTTCTGTGGGTTCTTCCTCTGCGCGTTCGTCCCGTTGCGTGTTTCTCACCCGCACGCAGACTGGTTCGACGTGCTGGACATGGAGAACCGGCCCGTGCTCACCGAGCGCGAGGTCCTGCGCAACTTGCAGGCAATCGTCAAGGACGCGGACGAGCTCCCCGTGCACGAGGTCGCGCGCAACGCCATCGGCGTGCTCTCAACCGAGAACCGTCGCGTCTGGGCGGGCCTCCGTGCGGCCCTCATCAGCAACAAGAACAACGAGCAGTGTCTCGAGGTCATCGACCGCGCGCTTTTTGTTGTATGCCTTGACGACGCCTCGCCTGAGAACCTCGCGGATCTGTGCAACAATTTCTTGTGCGGGACGTACAGCCTCAAGGGCGGCATCCAGGTCGGGACATGTACGAATCGGTGGTATGATAAAGTGAGCGCACGAGGTGCTGACGCAGGACGAGACGCTAACGCACGGGTGGGCGTAGCTACAAATTATTGTGTGCGCGGATGGTGCCGCGGGGATCAATTTCGAGCACACCGGAGTCGACGGTCACACTGTCCTCAGGTCAGTTCTCCGTACAACCGAATTTCTCACTGCTCACACGCATACAGGTTCGCCGCGGACATCTTCACCGAGGGCCTCATGCTCCTCGCGCGCTCCATTAACCCCTCCGCACCCACGCTCTTCCACGCGCCGCTCTCGCCGCACGCAAAGTCCTACAAGCCGCCGCGCCACGCCCACTACCCGCCGCCGTCGCCCGCGTACGTGATCGACACCGCGCCGAAGAAGCTCGAGTGGACGCTCTACCCCGAGCTGCGCGCGGGCATCCGCTTCGCCGAGACGCGCCTGAGCGACCTCATCTGCCAGAACGACTGCCAGGCGCTCGAGTTCCGCGGGTACGGCAAGGGCTTCATCACCAGCCACGGCTTCAGCCCCGACGCGTTCGTCCAGATGGCGTTCCAGGCGGCGTATTACGGCCTCTATGGCCGCATCGAGTGCACATATGAGCCCGCGATGACGAAGGCGTTCTTGCATGGCCGGACGGAGGCGATCCGCACGGTGCAGCCGCCGAGCGTCGAGTTTGTCAAGGTGCGTCGGGTACTGCGTTGCTGTGAGGACCAACGGCTGACCCCTGTCGCAGACGTTCTTCTCGGACGCTCCGGCGGAACAGAAGATTGCCGCACTGCGCAAGGCGTGTCAAAATCATGTCCGCCTCACGAGGGAGTGCAGCCAAGGCCTTGGACAGGACAGGTATCTCCTCTTTCCGGCCACCGTGTACGTCTCGGAGATTCACTCAACTGTTCAACAGGCATCTTTACGCCCTGTATTGTCTCATGCAACGCGACCGCGAGCCGCGCTCAAGCGCCGACGATCGCTCGCCGTCGCCCCCATCCGCACACGGAGCTGCGGGAAAGCCGCTCCCCGCGATCTTCACCGACCCGGGCTGGCACACGCTGAGCACGTCGATCCTCAGCACGTCCAACTGCGGCAACCCCGCGCTGCGCCTGTTCGGCTTCGGCCCCGTCGCCGCGGACGGCTACGGCATCGGGTACATCATCAAAGAGGATGGGATCTCCGTGTACGCCCCGCCGCGCGTCCGAGCCCGCCTCGTGTGCTGACTTGCTCGCGCGTGGCAGATGCGCGTCCTCGAAGCACCTGCAGACGCGCCGGTTCCTCGATACGTTGCACGGGTGCCTGCTCGACGTGCAGCGCCTGCTCGTGCAGCTGCACCTCGCGGCGAACCAGCGCGCGGAGCCGTTCATCGACCATGCGGGCGTGCTGCGCGACTCCAAGACCGGCCGCCCGCTGAACGGGCATGCGAACGGGGACGGCGTGTACGATGATGGTGACACGATGCGTACGTGGTCCTTGCGTTCTCGCACAGCTGAGACTGACGGAGAGAACATGGTTGTGCAGCTGGGTATTCGTTCTTTGATAGCGGGGACGTCGAGCTTTTGGGACGGAGGAAGAGGATGCCGTCGTACTACAATACTGGTTCGTGTCGATCCCCGGTATTCATCTATTCTGTGCCTGACTTTGTTCTAGGCCGGGTCATCCCGCTGGTGGAGTACTGAGTGGCCGTTGCGCTGAGACCACTTTGCCGATCTTGATAATTGGATGAGGGATCACAAGTCAAGTGTACTATACGCAATCTCAGGATCTGTTGTGTCATTTAGGGATATCGATAAGTATATCATCCATTACAGCCGCCATACCAACACTATCGAAATGTAAGCCACAAACCCTGGGATACCATTCCCTTCAAAACCCTCAGAAGCTCTCAGACTAAGACACTAGCCGATGCCCAAAGTAGCGTGCACCCGTCGTCAATGTCAGAATAAGTCGATGTCATAAATCCCCGCGCACCTCCGCCCGCCATGTTATCATGGAGACAGGTGCTATATGTCGACGACGGAGCCCCCACATCCTACAACCCGATAATTAACAGCCACTGGGGGATCTTTTCAGTATACAACATGTCCAAGTGTGGAAAAATCCACCCCTCGTACCTACCGCTGCATCAGAACCAGAGGCAAAGTCCCCCCCAACACGTCCGTATCAGCCCCCATAGATACGCACATATATCTACAATAGAATCACCCTACCGCATGATAGAAGAACACCAAAATCGCGCATAAACCGTCCTCGCCGCACACCGGCCACAATCAGCATCAGCGAGTCAGAATCTCATCCACGCCTCTGGACAGTCCACTCGACCACGGGCCACCTGTGGCCAGGCTTGAGCATCTACATCACACGCATTGGCGTGGGACGAATTCTGAGCGTGGAGACTCTCGAGAAGAAGCACATCACCTTCCTTATCGAGACAACGGCAGATAGCCATCTCCACCGGCTCGCCGCGTCCTACAACCAGACACCGCTCGGAGAATGTCGGAGTGCGCAAGGCCACCAGTATACCACACGTTCATCCGAACCGCACAATTCACTCCTAAGCCTCCGCGGAACGTTCACGTCCACACTAAGTCTGATAAGGCCGACCGTAAACGTCACCCAAAGACATCACTTAACGACTTCTATCCTCCTCCTCCAGCAGCATGATCCCCGTGTAAGCGGTTCACCAGACTCAGGATCCATCCAAAGGCACGCCGAGAAGCAAAGAGAAATCATTCATCTGCAATAAATTTACAGCTCATCTGCACAGCGACAATCACAGCCTGCGACCGGACATATCCCGTGTGCGCGGCTCTTGTCTTCGCTGTAGAACCACTGGAGGATATGAGACGCGTGCCCTCCGTGGCGACATGTCTGGCAGAATACAAGCGCCTCGTTCATGGTGTCTGAAAAGAATCAGTCATCAGCGACACCGAGGTAGTAGCATTCTGTCTCACCTCCTGGGTCAATATATGTTGGGAAGTGGTTTCGCCCAGCGGTCGGCGCGATGTCGAGCGTCATGAGACAGATACAGCACTTCGGAAGGGGACGGGCGCAGTTGGGACACGCAGTCGGCTGAAACACTATCATGTCAGCATCGAAGCGGAGGACAGTTGTATGTGCCTTACGCGTGGCGTGTTCGCTGTTGAGAACGGTGGGTCCATGGGCTTGTTGCAGTAGTTACACCGAATCAAAATCTGGCGCGGCGCCCACTCGAACGGCACCATGTCGCCGCCCTGGATGGCTCTCTGCAACACCTTTCCGCGATCGATGTCGAACTGGCAGCGGTGATGAAAGAGTTTCCAGCCATCGAGGAGATCCCGATATACGTCGATACAGCGGGCTGCGCGTGCGTCGTGAGCTCTGAAAGGGGACAGGGACGATAAGATGGCGGCAGTCTGGACATCGCTGGTGATGTCGACGTAGGCTTGGAGCACGTCCATCCCTGCAGGTGTCAGCCCGGTCACGATGAGCCCCTCGATATCTCCGTCGTGGCAGCAGCGTTCCTTGACACGGCGCAAGTATGGCGATAACTCGCGGTCGTCGAGGAACTGGAACGCGATCGCGAGACGCTCTCGAAGAGGTAACAACTCCTCCAGAAGGACCTCGGCCCAATCACCCACGATGAGATACGATAGCATTGCCCGGAGATAAGGGTCTTGCAGCCGGACGACAAGCCGTTCGCAGTGCTCCATTAACTCAGGGTTTTTTGTATAAATACCACTCGCGGGAGGCGTAAGTGCTGCTAGCATTCCGGACATCATGTGGTGTGTCTCGTCTGGAAGGCACGTCAGGCTTATTGCAAGTACAGAGCGGGTATGTAATACCTGTGCTCCGCATCAAAAGCTCCACAGCTGCCTTGTGCTGCTCCGTGAACACCAGCCAACATGCAGCTTGTGAGAACCTCTCTTCTTTCTCCCATCTATGTAACGTATCTGCTCAGGCAAGGGTTGCAGAGTGATAAGGCAGGTCGAACTTTCTGATTGCGTGAGCCAGGTCATCCTCAGCCAGGCTCCATCCACATAGTTGCAGAGCCAACCGCCTCTGCGGAAGTCTATTGGTCGCCACCAAAGGTCTCCAAGAAGATTTATCAATGCCATTGCGCGCATTGATCGCAAGCACAGCGGCGACAAAGTCGTCCGGTATAGCAACAGAGTGGTGGCTTCGACGTTTCGAGCCCTGCCTCGACGTCGATCGTCCCTTCTGAGACCCGAGGCTCAGATTGGCGATCGCAGGTGTGACAGGGATATCAAGCAGAGCACGAGGTGGTACGCGAGGCGTTGTGGGCGGGGCGGAGGGTTGGGTATGGACTGGCTTGAAGCCCTCCCAGATCCCTTGGACGCCTTGGTACGCAAAGTTGTATCCGTCGTGTTTCGGCGACGGCCAACAAAGGACCCCTTCCGCATCTACACAGTAACGTAAGTCAAAGAGTCGGATAAGAGAATTGCGGAGCATCTCACGGTTGATCCAGAGCCAGACTTCCGGTAATGCAATCTCGTCCAACGACGTCCCTTTCAGAATAACGAAGTTATGCCTAGGCTACACCGAACAATCAGCTGCAGCTTCTCAACAGTGAACGAGCGCACATACGTTTATTAGCCCATAACCTTTGATGACTCGCCGTCGCATCACCATCGATATGTCCTCTGCCACCACATGTTGTATGCTCCGCTCGACCAAGGCTGGTCTCGCCAACGACGAGATGCTTCCACGATGTCTGTGGTTTGCTTGTCTTGCACCACCGCTAAAGCTTACGCCGTTCCAGGCAAGTCCATGATGCGCCTCTATGGTTGGCGTCTCCAGCGCGTGCGCAAGATCGTTCTTCGCTACCGCATTGTACTCGAATTGTAAGCTGCGCAGCGTAGCGGCGGGACTGTACGTGCGGCTCCTCCCGCGGCGAGACATCACGGAGGTCTCTGAGATAACATTAGACGGCGCACTGAGCGCTGGAAACCCCTCCTCGTCGCCCCTGCCGAACAGCGGGGGCGGCGTCCCAGACTGCGCGCGGTCCCGCGGTGCGGATTGCGCACGACCCGAGTGTCTGTCGACAGAATGCGCCTTGGATTGTGGCACGGAGGGCTGCGCGATGATGTCCCATGGCTCGGGCGGCGGCTCGAGGTCCCGGAAGCCGGGGATGATCCTATAGGAGCGACCGGTGCCGATGGCGACATCGCCGCGTGCGCTCCAGGGTGTGTGCTTCGGCGTGTCGTGCACAGCATGTAGCTCGAGGTCACCTTGCTTGTTTGCTACCATGACATTTGAGGTCAGAGGACAGGAGTCCGCACTGGGCACCAGCGCAAATGAGACCAAGGGACGTGAACAGTTCCTGGCTGAGGCATCGTCAGTTCGATAGACATAGAACCAAAGCAAATTGGCGCACTATGGCGAGTATCAGCGAGGACTAAGTTATATGGAGCGTTGCTTCCCCCCTCGGATGCAGAGGCTGCGTGGTTCGAGGATGACCCGCCCCATGGAAGCATACTGGATGGATTCGTCCAGGATGAACGCGGGACTCTCTGCGACTGCGAAGAATCCCGAGACCGACCCCCGTCAGGAGTGGACAGCTCCACCACCTCTGCCTGCCGCAAGTCCCAGAACCGCACGTAGTGCGCGTCCTTCCCCAGCGACGCGAGGACCCCCCTGCGAGTATTCGAAAACTCCAAAGCAGCGATCGACGGGGTAAGAGGGACACGCTCGCCGTCCGCAGCGGCGTCCTTCTCGGTGAACGTGAGCAGCGGCTGCGAGAGCCGGCGCGTGTCCAGGACAGTGATGATGCCGTCGCCAAAGCACGCCACGCGGTGCATGTCCAGCGGGTCCGTCGCGATGCCGTTCACTCTGCAGGACACGCTGGAGATCTGCGAGGTGCGGAGGTCGAACAACCGGAGAGAGCGGTTCGACACGCCCGCGAGGAGTAGGTGCTTCGACTGTGGGAGGAAGGACACGGACGAGACAGTCTCGGCGGTGACATACCTTGCGACATTCCGTGATTCTCCCCTCGAGCTAGATGAGGACTGCTGGCCGCGCCCGCTATGGGACGGGGCGGGGCCGGATGCGGGAGGGACGGACTTCAGCGTGAGGGCGGGCAACGCGGCCTGTACATCCCATACGATAAGACTGTGGTTCCCTCGGGCCTTCTCCAGACCCACGGCGAGCATGTTGGGGTCTGCCGATGACCACGAGAGCGCGTTGCACGCCCGCGGCGTGCGTGGTGGCAGCGTCACAGAGGGCCCGCTCGCCAGGATGTGGTTGCGCGCATACTTGGTCGCCTTCAGGCGGATGAGGTCCACCTTCCCGTTCATGAGGCCAATCGCGACCAGGTCGTCGAGAGTCGCGTCAGGAGACCAGGCACAGCACTGTGTGAAGGTCCAGCAGCCGCGGACGGCGAGACTGGGGGCAGCGACTAGTCACCTTCATCAAGAAGAGGTCCAGCTGCGACGTGAGCTGCTTGATCTCGGACGACGCTGGGTGCCATTCGTAGAGCGTAATCTGAGAGTTTCCTCCGACCACAAACTTGTTTTCATGCCGTGGATGCCAGAGTATCCGCTTTTCCCCCTGCGCGCCCATGTTTTACTCTCTCGCCTCTCGCCTCTCGCGCCGAGGGATTGAGGTCGTAGTCTTGATTATGGCCACGAGCGTGTCTACCGCGATCAAGAGCTCGACGAAGAACGTAAAGGAGAGGGCCCTGCAGGTGGCATAGAGCCCGGGATGGTGGAGGGAGGAGGAACTGCCATGCAGGACAGGAGAGATCGCGAGATGGACGTCGCCTCGCGCGTCCGACCCGTTCACGCGTTCCACTACCAACTCCCCTTATTCTTCACCAGACTTCTCTGGCAACTCAACGACTGCTGTTTCATTATGTCTAGGTTTATCTGTGGCTTGTTGTCGCAGCTGTTCTCATGGTCAAAATACTGGACGATGGCAGCGTGCTGGGTGAGATCGCACGAGGGCCACTTCGGGTCGCAGTCGCGACCGCAGCCGCAAAGAAAGACGAGGAGAGCCAATGTATGCAATGGTGACGGAGAAATTCTCTTTCGTCCGTTGAAGAACGTACATGGTATATCCACCAGGAACCTAACATACAGCGCGCAAAAGCGCCCCTGAGCTCACCAGGCCCTTCACCCTCAGTCCTCAGCTTCCTCTTCTTCGTCCTCCTCATCTTCCTCGTCTACTCCCATGTCGGTCTCTTCCGCAGGCGACAGCTGGTCTACACTTCCCCCACCGGCAGCCATTGTCTCCGCCACGCTCCCTGCTCTCCGGTGTATGCGGCTCGCTGTTACAACCTGCTCCCTGCTGTCCCACCGTGCCGCGCTTTGGAAGAACCGCCGCCTGGCGTTTGGACTGCGCTCGGCGGCTGCGTCTCCGGAACATGGCGGATCGTAGTCGTAGTAGCCGTGGCCATCCTCCTCCAGTCGCGGGACGTCGAAGAACTGGCTCGTGCGGATGCTCATGCGTTGCTTGCCCGCGCGGACGTGTCGGCCCCGTCTCGGACTCGAGGAAGAGCCGTCTGAGGGTAATCCCTCGTCGTCGGACTTGTCAGCTGCTGTCTCCTGGAG
>KV722578.1:0-41980 GCA_001687445.1 Obba rivulosa
TGACTTAATTATGTATCCAGGACGACACGTCTAGACAGATCTTAGTCATCGTATCGGCATGATCTTAAAGGTATCAGCACTGTATCATCGTTGTGTCGTTTGTATCAGAGTCCGATGTGTTCCGCAGAGGACATCCTGATACAACCAAGACATTTTACATAGATCGTGGGGGAAGGCTTCTACAGACTGTCTTGAGGGCCCCTGATACAGTCCCGCCATGTTCCGCCTTGTGGACTGTGGCGGAATCTGATGCGCAGTGCATCGGAGCCCCAAGACAATGGCGGTACGCTCTGTGTCAGGCACTGTCTCAGGCGCCTTCTACCTTCCCAAAAACGCAGTGACTGCTCTCGGAGTCCAGGTTCACAGTTCACTCGTTGTATTAACATCCCGCTTCAAGTTTACGACAGTGATAAATTCAAATATCTACATGCACATCTTAAAATCTCCCACCATAGACAACCATATCTCCTAAATTACCAGTCTCCATGTATCTATTCTCATCCAGAACGGGGGACGGTAGCCCTAATCTATCCTCACGTCCATCGGGAAAAGACGGCGGCCGTTTGCCCATGGCGACTCGTGAGCAGGCGATGTACCAAAAATGACAGGATCTTCACTACGACTCATTTCTAGACCACCGCGTCAGCAGCAGCGACACGATATCCAGTAGAATACTTACTATCAGGTCTGCGGCTTATGAATTGCAAACGACACCCAGGTTCGGTTAATGCATCCCAGAGGCGTTCCTGCCCCTGCATAAGGCCGCGATAGGTATACTTCCGGAGCCAGCCTCCATCTCTCTGGGCCATCTAACGTCTTCGGGATAATGCATGAGAGCAAGTCCAGACGCTGTCAGTTGTCGATAAAATGACACCATGAGAAATGTTGACCCTGCGCTACTTGCCCACCGGCTCTCGCTGTGATATCGCGTCACTACGACCTCATCATACATATAGAGACGCACATACCAAAGATGGCGTGGAGTGGATGGGAAACGAAGGCTTTTCTTGCTATAGAAGGCCTCCAACGAGGATCAAATTGGTCCTCTCTGACCTCTATGCCACCCGAAATTGTATCCACCGGAAGTACATCAGTACTCCCCTGATCGACTGTATCTCTAGCTGTAGCAGTTTGATCCATTTAGGAACGTGGTAACCTCATGGCGCCTTGTCGGTCAGGATGGACGACGGCCGCGGGTCCATGATGAATCACACTGAGGAGGCACGCCACAGATGACAGGATCGTCTTCATGAAGCAAGCCTGTACGACATCATTAATGATAGTGACAAAGAGAACATCTACCAGGTACTCACGCTCAGGGTTCCCTTTGACAAAATGTAAACGGTGTGTGGAATGACACAGCGCTTCCATGATGGGAATCTGCTCATTTCTGGATAGCATGCGAATCCCTGGGCAATTATCCCGTTTTTGAATGCGCCTGTAACATCTTCGGGGTAATTCACGAGTACCAGTCCAGAGGATATCATAGTTGGAGTCAGTTCTGCCCAAGGAAAGGAATTACGGGGCGAGCATTGCTGGAATGCGAAGTCAATAATACACACCGTGAATTAACGGAACCGCGTACTGAACAGCCCTCGTAAAGTGTTCCGAACGAGACAGAGGAGCGCATAAGACGCGCTCGTAGCTCGTTCATCATCGACAGTCCTATCTGTACCTCCAATACTAGACGACACAGACTCTCCACTGCTTCATACGACGCTTGACACAGTCGCATTGCCATTTCTGGGAGCTTCGCTATATTTTGATGAGTCGGATACCGGAAGGACATGGTATGCGATGCGCAACAAACCTTTGACCAACATCTGCATCCTCGTACAATCTCGTAGCGATCTCGCGACAGTTGACAACGGCCATCTCGAGCTGTCGTATATGGGCTAGAATGTCAGGCCAAGCCACAAGTCGTTCGTCGAAAGTGAACTTCTGCTCTGATTGCTGACAGATAGAATATGTGAACCTAGCTGCAGTCCTGGTGAACGAATGCAGCGGCTCTGATTGACATCATTCCCGAAATTTTGCATCTGCTCGGTAAATCAGCAACCATAAAACTGGATCATCCCGACAGGATTCAGGAGACAAAAGATTGTACCCACCGCTAGACAGAATCTCAGTGTTCGGCTGATGTGAAGACTTAGGACTGTCTTGGAGAGACGATAGCAGGACTGAGAGGTCTGGGTGACAATGCCTTTCGCCACTAGGCATGATTTCTTCATGACTCAGAGATGTCAACCACTATGAGTATTCAATATTCGGTACTGAGAAGTCAAACAACAACGAAAGAAGAAGTTCTCGAGCTCTTTGCGGGATAGAAGACTACCTTTCCTGTGATAGGACTAAGTATGGGCACGTTGGCTGCCCTGACTCCCGCAGGGCCATGACATGCCTAGCTCAACCTCGTCCGTATTCTGCGTTTCATACAGTATGGACGCCTACAGATAGGCCTCATACCTATGTATGTAGACAAGATGAGGATAGTCCACGACTCGAAGACAGCACTTACTTGTAACGAGCTTCATGCGGCACGCGTCGAGCACGCGACTTGAGCATTTGGGCGCTTGAGCCACAAGTGCGCCTCTGAGTTGGGCGTCTGTGCTTAGCGAAACTCACCCATGTCAAGGTTTCTCCAGCAATGCGTGTCGGCTGGTTGCAGGCCTTGTGCTCGGGCATTCTCTAGCCGGACGATACCCCGTCGAATCGACCTGAGACCTCCGCATTATGTGCAATATCAAAAAAGGAGCTACTCTCAGTCTACCCCGCCACCATCATTCTCAGGAGCAAAGGACAGAGCTGCCATCGGCGTAAGCAGTCTCATAACTTTCAGGTCGTAACATTGACAGGGTACCCATCTACAGGTCCATTCTTAGGTGTTCACGCCGAAAAGCGCTGCGCTCTTCATAGCCACTGGCGTCGGATTGTTCTTGTACTTCCGGTATGAGAAGGAGAAGCTTGAGGAGAAGCGCCGTATGTGTCATCTGTGAATATCTACTGAGGGATTATTACTGAGCCATGGTTACAGGACAGGAGACGGAAGACAAGCAGGCCGGAAAGGCACACGTTGGAGGCCCGTTATCTCTGACGACACATGAAGGAAAACCGTTCACGGAGAAGGATCTCCTCGGCAAATGGAACCTGATCTACTTCGGTTTCACTAACTGCCCGGACATCTGCCCTGAGGAGCTGGACAAAATGAGTGTAGCGGTGACACAACTCGGTGCGCACTGCGTATTCTCGCACTCAGCATGCTCACGCCCATACGGCATTCTCAGACAAGGAGCTCGGGCCCATCGTACAGCCCATCTTCATCTCGGTAGACCCCGCACGAGACAGCGTTGAGCAGATCGCGCGCTACGTGTCCGAGTTCCACCCGCGCATGGTTGGGCTCACGGGTGAGTACGCAGCGGTCAAGGCCGCGTGCAAGTCGTACCGCGTCTACTTCTCGACGCCGCCGAACGCGCAGCCGAGCGACGACTACCTCGTCGACCACTCGATATTCTTCTACCTCATGGACCCGAACGGCGAGTTTGTGGAGGCGTTCGGGAAGTCGAACACGGTCGACGACGTTGCGGGGCGGGTGAGGCAGGAGGTGGCGGAGTGGGAGCGGCAACACGGCCGGAAGGTCTAGGTGTCGATCACGAGCATGAGCTTAAACGAGCATATGTGCGTTGTGTGGATGAGTGCGTTGAACGAGGTTGTAGAGCGGGTGAGGAAGGAGATAGCCAGGGGGTAGTGATCTATGCATCCAACTCGCGTACCTGTAGTAATGTCAACCCCCACTCAATAACTGACGCGCATGTCCCGTCTAATGGCCAGGTAGATGCAGACCATACCAGCTGCCTATACTTGATCGCATGCATGTAAGGTTCGCTGAAAGCAAAGAACAAGTATATTGCAACGCGATTCACTCCGACTGTTCTCTCTCGGCCGTCTTGATCTTCGACAGCTTCTTCATCCGCCGCAAGAGGCTGCGAAATAGACGTGATAAGGGAAGTGATGCTCGGTTATGTCGAACTGAGAACTCACTCTTCGTATTGACATCTTCAAATGAGACAGTCAGTGGTGGCACTGAGCGATCGCAGAAGTACTCACTTCTCGTATACGTGACGCTCATCCTCGCACTCCCACGGTAAGTAGTAGTTCTTGCGTCTACAGACGTTCAGAGGGATCAGTAGCCTAGTCGTCGCGATAATACAATAGACCAGAGAATATTGTGCCGCACGGATCAGTCGAGCGTGTTGGGAGAAACCCCGTGTCAACGAGCTGCTGTTTGGATTCGGCTTGGACCACGTACGAAGAACATTGATCCCGCCAGCCAAGAGGAACCTTGGCCGCTTGCAGTTCGGCCTGCGAGGCTGTTGTTTCGGACGACATGGGAGGTGATAGCTATCCAGCTCTGCACTGTGCTCCTGCACGAACCGCGTGCTGTGAACCGGCGCCTGATTACGTAATCGCTTGGTGGGGAGTTCTGCGCAAACTCTCGGAGCTCTTCGACATCCACCTGCCTATGCTTTATTAAACATGCCCCAGTGCCGTTAGTGCTCTTTGCTATCCCTCTTCTGGACTGCATTCAACGGGAGCTAGCTATTTGATTCTTACCTCGCTATGCGTACGCATACCAGTGCTACACTACTCGGAGAGTCAGCTGCAGCAGGAGGCCACTCAGCAAATTCCGAAGCTCTTTGATTGAACACGGCGTCTGTTCACAATTATGCACCATTTTTGAGAAGCTGTGGTACACTTCCGTACACTCGTCGATCATTCTTCTCGAATTGCGGTGTGCTGTACATATGCTGCGAGTTCGTCGTGGCGGCCATATCTATCACCGGGTCCTGATGGTTACGACTGGCCACTAGAGGTGCTATGTTTGTTGTCAATGTCCGAGATGTGTCTCTTAGTCATCACCGGTGCCTCGAGGCACGTCTCATTTCGTTCATATTGAATGCGGCAGAGCAGCCCGGAGTATGGGCATCCGAAGCTCACATGCAGTCTCCAGTAATGTGGAGCAATCCCGAAGACATCGCCGGGTGTTCATTACCGGATTGCTACGTATGAATCTACAAAGTGCTCAATGATATCCGATATTCCCATGTAGTGCACTATTTCTCGCTCGCCTCTCACGTCATGTCGGTGGCGGTCTGAACGAAAACGGAGCTGAGCTCTACACGCAGAGGACCGTCGGAAACTGTTCCTGGCCCGGAATACTACTGCTACACGAGTGAGCAATGATATAAATGTACGGTGATTTTGCCTTCGACGTGCGGGAAGCTGATGCATCTATCATACAGAAAGCCATCCCCTCGGACGTCTTATTGTCTCTCCGTAAAAACACCTCAATCCTCACCCTTGGACTGATGACTATCTCAAGATGTGTCTAGAATATATACGGCGTGTACATCAACCATTCCATCGACGGTGCTCTGGCCCAGCGTATCTCTTGAAAGGTGCCGTGACTCTACTACGACTTAATAATAGGCCTTAGCCTAATCATTCATTCGCCACCGTCTCATTTCGCATCCGATTTTACGGCACGTGTTACTCTTGGTCCGATTCAGTGAACGTATACCGCCACTCTGCGCGACTACGATGGTGGACCAACGTAAACGGTTGTCTTGTTTACATGCGGGAGTATTAGTTCAACGTTGTCAACATGACAGGTGGTCAGGTTCCAATTCATGTTAGGCTAGGTGCCAGGAGACTGCCAAAGGCGGTGTATTGATTTCCATGCGTACGACGTGTCAGTCTGTGAATAACAGTCTCTATTACGCGAGAGCGATACAAGACGACGGTAGAACGTGAGACTAACTGGGTGCTTTGAGCAAGTGATAAAGTGCATCCAAGAATATGAGGTACGCAGCGAATTCGATAATCAACGAGATGACTTTAACAAACTGAAGCAGAAAGGGAGCAAATCTGCCGTGAAACACGAGCGGAGACACCGTAGGAGAACGGCGTGCCATCCGCGTGGAGATTGGGGATCACTCAGCAGATCCACAGAGACAAGAATGCCAGGACAACAGGCTTCAAACCACATTGTACACTCGTGCATTACTGACACAGGATGTACTTTATTGAGCCTGGTATCGTCCACGTGCCAAGACGGTCTGCTAATGCTGACTTGCTATCTGTGAATGATGGACTATTTTCCGTGGCGTTCAAGTGATCATCTCTCGCCTAGGCACCCGAAGCTCTGATCTGTCAAGATGTAGGTGTCCAATCAACCCGATTTATGGCATTTCGTTATGGTGCGAGGCTTCCTCTTTATGGTGTACATGGCGTTGGCGGCGCAGGTACACCAGCTGTGTACGTGTCTGTGCGACATGCGAGATCTGAGCTATCTCAGCGGCCGGCGGATGTGATAAAGGTTTGCGCCTTTCACTGGTATCATTCAGGACACATTCACTGTTCTGACCCTCGAGTGATTCTGATCTTCCGCTTCACTGTGGCCCACGATGTCTTCCTTGTTTCAAAACTGTTACTACATCGGTATCAGCGTCAATGCAATCTTGTATGGTACGGTTTGTGGTCCATACTGCCTCGAGCTCAGTGGCAAGTGCTGATGGCCCATTTACGATAAGGCGTTGAGCTGGTTCTCTACTTCCAAACTATGAGCCTGCTCCTCAAACGCGATCGAAGGAGAATGAGCAAGAGCGATAAATTCTTCGCCTATTACAGCACCGCCCTGCTCGTCCTCATTACCATCTATATGTCGACGGAGGCGGTGTTCGGGGAAGAGATGTGGATCGTACACGCTAGCGATCCTGGAGGACCAGCGGCATACTTTGAGATGAACGCGAGTATTTGGTACCAGACGTGGGGAACAGCTTCTGGTGTCGTGCTCAATTGGCTTAATGATGGTCTCATGGTAAATCCCTTTTCCTCTCGCAACCTTCTTGAGCTCTAAGAATATATAGATCTACCGGTGCTTCGTCATCTGGAACAATTACCGCATTGTGGTTATCCCTGGCATTATATACGTGGCAACATGGGGTGAGCAACAAGTGAACTGGATTGTATCGAGGTGTGTTAAATAAACTATGGGATGTCAACTCAGGTCTCGGAATACTTGAAATATGGGCGTCCGGCTCTCCTGGAGCGAACTTCTTCGCCGGCAACGCCGCTCGCATTGTTCTGGCCTACTTCTCTACCACTGTAGGATTGAACGTCTTAACGACAACCCTCATCTGTGTTCGCATCCTTGCCCAAGCCAGACGAGTTCAAGAACTCCTCGGTTCTGGAGGTGGACACGCATACACCAACGCGACCGCTCTGATCGTAGAGTCGGCGCTACCGTACTCTTTGGGAGGAATTGCAGCCATTGTATCTATGGGCTTGAACAGCGACACCTCAGTGCTTATGGGCTCTTTCTATATCATGTTTGCGGTAAGCAACGTCGATTCTCTACCCGGTCTCGGCCGCTGATCTCAATACTGGTAACTGCTCAGTGTATTTCGCCTCAATTGCTCATTCTGCGTGTGCTTTCCGGCAGGGTGTGGACAAGAGGAACAACCACCACTCTTCCTGCATTTGCAGCAGCGCCTGCCAGTATTGGGTTGACAGGTTCTCAAACGACACAGGGAGTTGCAGACTCGGGAGTGGCGCTCGAGGATTTCTCGAAGGATCGCATCTTGGTCTCGACGACGCACGAATCGAAGTATTTCTGAGATACCCGGGATGCTGCCTTGCATTTATCTATCACCTGACACATTGTACAGCAGTCGTGCCCGAGGAATAACCAAATAGGGATACTGATGATGGCTGTATGCCACTGCGAGAACTTCATCTCCATTCTCGGCCAGTGTGGTAACCCTGATTTACATTTGGTACTTCTCTGTGGCCTGCATGAGCCTACCCCACCTCCCTCCATCCCATTTCTCTACCTGCAACCACTCGGGGTCATCGTGGCCGAGCACCTTCTTGATCCACACCAACCAGGCCGCCACAACAAGATCCATGTAGCACAGTTTCTCCCCCATGAAAAACAGCCTCTCGTTGCCGTCCGCAGACAGCCATCCGGCCATCTTGGTGAAGCCGGCTTGTACTGCCTTCCAGTGCTCCTCGCGGACCGGGCCCGCAGGTGCCCAGTTCTCCAGCTTGCCGCCCAGCATGGGCCCGAACCTCTCCTCCCTCGTCTCGCGGAAGTAGGCTTCGCTACGCGGGTTCAGCTGTGAGCAGCTGATCGGCATCATTACCGGTAGCAGCGGCATGCTGATCGTCTGCCAGAACGCCTCCTCGAATATGACGTAGAACGCCTCGAGCGACGGCGGGATGACGGCGGGGGTGCCGGGATACGTCTTGTCGAGGTAACGAGCAATGCGGATGGAGTCGGAGACAGTAACACCGGTGTTAGGGTCGTGGATGATTGGAAGGCTGTAGTAGGGTTTCCCCTCCTTCAGCAGTCCGAACCCGGTGGGTTCAGCACCGATCTCCTTGCAGGTGCTCTCGATATCCGGGTACTCGACCCAAGTCGTCTTGTATGGAAGACCCTTGTAGTTGAGCGTAAGCCTATCAATTACAATCACCCATTGACCGTCAGAACGTACTTCGACACATGGGCAAAACATAATAGACTCACCGTGTTTTCCACGTATTTGGAGACCACGCTTTGTCCTCCTCGACACGTTTGCGAGAAATGTCATAGAAGTGAATGGGTTGCATCTTAGTACTCTCGATGTCTGGTGAGGCGTCGATGCGCTGCGAGACCGATGGTACTGATGCAATCCGCCTCAAGATGCGTTGTTATACCGCTCTGCGTGCCGAGGGGCCAACTCATAATGATGCCGTCCGGCTGCGCCGCACCCACAATTATACACGCTGCCTGCGCGGAGGGTCCATCGTGAGCGCGAATCCATCAGGCAGAATATTGCGTGCACCTTTCGGCTCTTGCGCAGCCAGAGTTTCGCTATAAAGTGTCACACGGGTGTCAAATTGATCAAATAATGCAGCATCCTCACTGCGCCTGCGACACAGTACTCACCGTATGGTCCACACCAAGTACCACCGTATCTATGAGATGCAAGGCCTCACGTAGGTAGATGAAAGTGCAATGTATTGAGTCAGGAAAACGGCTAGCTATCAGGATGCTCAGAGCGAGGACATTTGTCCACAAGGCATCAGGAAGACGTCGTATTTGCTTCGAGCACTTTAACGCCTTCCGCGCCACTTTCAGGAGGCTTCTCGCCTTTGCTGTGCGCAAAAGGCTGCGGCAGCGGGCGGCAAGACGTAAAAGGCTCCGGAAGCGCGCCAAGCCAACGCGACATTTTCCTGATGCAAGGAGCAAGTTTCAACGCTATCAGCGCTTGCCAGTGTACTCACCTTCTGCTCGTGACCGACGCCAGTGCGAGCGATTTTGCGTGCTTGGCTAATTTGACAAGTGCTCTAAAGTCTTGCGCTTACTCTTTCAGTCATCACTTGCTTGCTGTTGAGATCGGAGCATGCCACCTCGGCACATGTACATAGCAGACAAGGACTTGGAAGTCCAATCCCCCTGAGGCAGCAGCTCTCTAGGACTTTGTTGGAATGAGCAAGCATAGTGCCCTCGATATCTCTGTCCAATGAGTAGATAAACCAACTGTTCGCTAGTATGCACTCATTAGGCTCATATATTATGCTGATATACCGCTATTCAGAGGAGCTTGTCGAAGCTGCAATGCAGCTATTTGCAAATCTCATGCTCACGGGTCTGGCCATGAGATCCTTTGGGCCTAGCTTGCATCTAGCCTGTACAATCGTAGCAGCATTACCAAATGGAGCCCATGGATCTGAACAGGTTTCCTGATGATTGCAGATATGGGCCACTGATAGTATGCGTTCCTCTCCTCCCTAGCCCTCGCTCGCCCTGCACACGTCACCGCGCCTGTAGGCATCCCGTGCGTACGTCTAGCCGCGCTCCAGTGCAGCTGCGCGAACTGCGCACATCGACACCGCCGGACAATACCCGGGCTTTGTTCGGGCGATGGACGGGCACCTGCGAATTGGTTGGTGCGCTGCGCGACCCGGCTGATGGCCTGCCCGGTACTACCACCTTTCTGGGCGTCTAAATTCGAACTGCAGCAGCACCACGACGCGTGTTGCGCCAGCCCAATGACTCTGCTCTCTGTCCTCCTGTCGCGAATTCAAGTTCCCTCGTGGCGCCTCTGTCGCGTTTGTCGCATTGGGAATTGCTGAGAGGACTTAGTAGTGGCGTGCTGACATATCATTTGATATGCGAGGGGACAGGGAGACAAAAAAGGGGGGTCGACAGTGTGGATCGGGGCATCACAACGCGCGCATGAATACATGATAGTATACATTACAGGACCGGGGACTGGTGGTATCCGTTGCTGAGGGTGCATTATTCCGTGGAATAAATTATTTTTGAGAATAAACCTGCCAGTGACCCAAATGATCTAGTACCCATACATGTGAGACAGTGAGACTATGGACCAATTTACAGCAGATCAAGAACGAGGGTGGGTCCGAACATAGTATTGATCTTCCACTTTACGACAGTAGACTAGCAAACTGCTACGGAGCGGAAAATAGAGGTCGCTACGAGGAGTGGGCCTAGAACAGGTTAACCTTGCGCAAATCCCGTTCAACACGACATGAACAGCTGTGAAGTACAGCGAAAATGTATCCACAAATGCGCATGTGATTAGGGGCCTCGGGACGAGTTTCGCCTGGCACCTCGTCGAAGTAGAGGTTGATTGGCGTACAGTCCGCTGCTACCGCAGTGTATGGATACTGTCTCCGATATCGCCAACCCAGATGTACAAGAGTGCGGTGGGAGGAAGATTATTACGAGTATTGGGCGGGCAGTGCCTGATTTTGATGGGCTTGCGCGGATACTCTATGGTGCTCCGCACGAACGATCCATTTCTTACTAGTAAGGTCCAACCCTGATGTTCATCAGAGGAGAGAAGTAACAGATTCGCTGTTACGATTATCCGCAAACTCGACCGGAATCCACCAATTCTTGACTACCTAGGTTTCGTAAGTGAACTTAAATAAAAGAAGCATGGTATCAGCAGAACACACCGTTTATGTCCCATCGCTCCAGCCCTTCGTCATTGGGATTATCCATACGGAAGGCCGATTCGAGGTTTCCGGAAAATCATCGTGCACAACGCAAGGGCGACCCTTGTGTGGCACGCGGCCATACGCGACGAACGATACAATAATCATATAATTCGCTACTACACTCAAATCGCGTGTTTCTTCCGTGGCGAGCCATCCAAGCGTAGTGGAGCGACATCGCTGCGCCCAGTGAGCACAACAAAATAATAATGGATCCCCGAAAACGAGTAACACTACACATATTTATCATCAGGTACTGGGGCAGTCGAGACGAAGATGCTTTGTTTCGAAGCGGACCCTTTCGTACCATTACGTGCGAACATATCCTGAAGGGCTATATCGGAGTTCTCGTTGACCTGCGTTGACGTGTTGCCCGTGAATCCTATTGTGGGCGATGTGGAGATCTCTCGAGTCCATACTCTGCCGGAGAGGACGCGCAGGATGAGCAATTGGGGGGAAATGCACTGAGTAGAATCGACATCAGCAACCTCGGCTTTAGCACATCGAGACCGAAGGATGCTTACAGCGAACATGACGTAAATTGCGCCCGTAAGGGCGGTAACATCGCTATTCAAGCCCAACGGGACAACATATGCGATACCGCTCAGGGTGAGAGGGAGTGCGGATTCGACAACCAGGGCCGCTGTGCTTGTGTACGTGCGCGCAACGGAGCGCCCGAGGACATCCTGGATGTGCCTCGCCTGTGTGGTGATGCGGATGACAATGAGGGTGGTGACGATGAACTCCAAGCCGATGGTCGTAGAGAAATAAGCGAGTCCGATCTGCTGCGCCTTGCCCGCGAAGAAATCGGTGCCGGGGGCACCAGACGCCCAAAGCTCGAGGATGCCGAGGGCTATGTCATGCAATAGCAGCTGAATATAGTGTTCGCATTGTGCGTAGTGACGACTCACCTATGGTGCCCAGAAAAATGATCGACGGAATGATTATACTGAGGAAACTGCTCCAGATAATGAAGCAGCGATAGATCTGCGGCGCGTTAGAACTGGCAGAGACTGAGACACAGAAAGGTTCCTACCATTAGTCCGTCAGCGAGCCAGTTCAGAGCGACCACCGACGCCGTGCCCATTGTCTGGTACCAGACGCTGACGTTCAGGCCGAACCACGCCTCAGTCCCACCCGGAAAATTCTGGTTCACGACCCATAGCTCCTCTCCAAAGACCGCATCGGTAGCCATGAAGATCGTGATAAGGATCAAGAGCGCGGTGCTGAAGCCGATTAAGAACTTCTCATGCTTAGTGTTCTGCCTTCCCTCGTGTGACACCAGGTGCTTCAGAGTTAGATAGTAGAGAACTAACTCAACCCCTGGTTGTGGCGATCATCGTCAGCGAATCCCTGGCGATAGGCTGGGCGGGGATAGAGAGGCGCACCGTACAAGATGGCGTTGAACTCATTGCCGATGTAGAAGCAATTCTGGAACAGAGCAGACATTGTCGCGGCTTGGAGCGGGATCACTCGGGGATCGCTAGGTGTGAGGAGGGGGAGCACTGAATCGGCCGGGAGCGGGTAGGCGTCTTTATGAATCGGGACTCTTGAAGGGAGCAGAGGACACGGTTGTATCTAGTGGCAGCTATGATCATAGGATGCATCAAGTGCCTCCAGTCGCTAAATATGCCTTGTGTACCAGACCGGTGTCGAAGGATGATCAGAGCACCAGGTCCCGGGAAGATGCATGCAACTTGAGGTGGTGCCTCGCGGAGCCCTGCGGCCTTCTGTCTATACGGGGAATCGAAGGTGGTCGTTGAGTTGACTGACGCAGACGCATGTCAGTAAGGTTGTTTGAAATCCTCTTCATTTTGAAGTCCGCAGCATGCTTCGGACGGTGAATGACGGAAGCTATTAAAAGAGCAACCTCTTACGACGGCTTTACCGACAACTGACCTAATCAATTCGAGACCGGAGCGCCCTTTTGCCGAGCGAAGATCTGCGTTGTGAATCTGTTCTGCGCGCCCGGCGTGCTGATTCACCGCAGCGTGCCACTGCAAATCCCAACGAAACACATCACCTCGGCAGGAACGTGGCCGCACAGGTACCCCCAAGTACCCCACAAAAACTATATTATGAGACTACAGCAGTTGGACGAGGCTGAACGCGGTGCATACTTATAGCCGGGACCACCGGAGAGCGCTCGCGGGAAGGCTTGCGAGCGGTGAACCGGTGATGGTCCGCGGCGCCGGCCCTTGCCGCGACAGCCTGAGCGCGTCCGGAGTCCATTCGTCTACCACCTGTTCAGCCCTCCTTACATCGATTGCGATGTTGGTATCCACACTTCAGAGCTCCCTGGTGTATGTTACAATGGCTTTGCAGGAAATTGGGGTACAATGAAGTTACAGCTGGCCGCCCTAATGCCATATCTCTCGCTGAGCGCCGATTTCTCGCACGTTGCCACTTTCCGTCACCTGCTGTACGCACGGCATGGCACGCGCAGCTGCTTTGTAATCGAGCTACTCATATATCGCTCTGGCATCCTTACCGGTTACCGAAGATCATGCAGATACGCCGCAGCGCCGATTGTTCTTGAGACGTTGACTCTTGCAGGTGCAACTCGCTTGATAGATTGGTGTTGACCTGGTAGCTTTGACACCTCTACTGCATGGGGACCACTTACCTCCTCTACTTCGCCGTTTGACACTCTGCAGCCTGTCAAGCAACAGAGTCTTTTCTGGGACACGGGAGGACGCCGCATCGTGTTCCGCCGTAACAGCCCCGTACGTACTTCCGACGTGCTGAACCCTAGATAGGGTCTCGGCTCGTATCAAGCCGTAGGACCATCTGTCATCGATGGCGTCTCTATCTCTGGGCACCTAGAGCGACAGCTCGAAATGTGATATAGTATCACCATTTCTGAATCTCCGCATTTGCTCACCACTGATAAGGCATTAAGGAGCCACGCCGAGCCCCCGCTCCACACGTGATTCCTGAAAACGAGCCTTCTTCTTTGGCTGCTATGTGATTGGGAGAAAGGCTCGTGTTGAAGGCTCCTGGACATGGGATACCTCCGCTGCATCGAGCGACATTAGTCAGTCTTTGCTTCTGGCCTCCGTCGTGATCGGCAGCGATGCTAATCCAGTTCCCACGGACGACGCATGGAAACCGGTGAGCCATGTACTCGTGGCAAATTAGAAGCCGAGGCTCAGCCACTGACGTGCATCTTGCTCCGGCGTGATCGATCGCTCTCGTGGACTGCCCTAACCGATTCCTTCCCTCCCACCCTGCTTCGAAGCTCGATCCGCCCTCGACAGGTCCATTACCATCGATGCCAAACGGGAATGATTCGTGCGTAGGAACAGGAGGATATTCGGAGCTCCGCAGATCCTACTTGGATCTATAGGTGTATCGCCCGCCTCGGAGGCTCTGTGGACCACCTTCATTGAGACAGCGCGTTTCGGGCATCTCGCTATCGTGACCACTCATCCACCCGTCCTCAGTCCGCCAGTAACTGGCAAGGTAACTACGGGATATATTGTGCGCTCACATATGAAGAGAGCCCCCTGATTCCCGTCGCACGAGCGCAACATTCGGGACGGAATCTCACATATGGCGCCCCCAAACATTATAGTGCAGCTAACGGAGAAACCTTCCGGTCAGCACTGCCAGCTTCATCTCACCAGTCAGCCGTCATGATCGACATGCATTTATCACCAGAGCAGCTTGTTGATGCAGCAGTGAGACTATTCATGGACCTGATGTCCGAAGGTTGGACGACGCTCCTGTTCCGCACTCACGCTGACGCCTTCCGGTTCACAGACCCTGCCAACTACTCGTTCACGGCTGGAAATCTCGACCTTCTCGAGCTGATGGCACGCGCTATGCTCAAGCCGAAGGCGCTGGTGTCCGGGGAGATGTATACTGCCACCGACGAGAACGGGGACTTGGTCGGCTTCACCATATGGCTTCCTCCGGGACGGAAAGGGCTGACTACGTGCGTGTCTTCAAATATTTGAGGATCGGACGCGTTCGCTGAGGTCTGGTCGTCCAGCGAGGAAGAGCGGCAGATGGGCATGTACCAGTTCATGGAAAGCCTGTCTCCCGAAGGAAAGGAATACTATGCAAATGCGGTCAGTATTTGCGTCGGCTTGAAGCTCGGTGAGCGTATTCAAGAAGAAATCGGTACATCCAGCTCGGAAAGCAATTCCCGAAGGTGGTGGACAACTTTATCGGCATCGAACAAGTTAGTCCTTTCGGAGACGGCTTCTCGTCGGGTTACTCATTCGGCTCACATACAGGCGGAGAAGAGCACTTACTACTGCAGCGTCGCGATGGTGAGGGCGGATTATCAAGGGAGAGGCGTTCTCAGGGCGCTTTTCGAACTCGTTTCCCCCAAGGTTCGTATGTCGTCCTCCAGGCCGCAGGCTCCAGCACGTGCTGAAGTACCGGTCAGGCAGAAGAGCTCAGTGCGCCTATGGCACTGTGCACTACAAACGTTCGGAATGTAAGGTCCCGCAAGGATCACATTGGCAGAGTCTCAGCCTTTTCAGGTCGTGATCTATGAGAAGCTCGGATTTTCGATGCGTGGTCACCAAGTCATGCAGTCGCCTTGGGGCGGATGGCCGGTATGGGTTTTCTCCAGAGGTACCGAGACAGGATGAACCTCAAAAATCTTGGAGAATGAGATACCATCCAGTATGTAGCAATTCACTTGGAGCATCTCGACAGTTGTGATCTGGGTTCGGATTGGGTGCGAGCTTGCTGTGCTGTTATCACAGCGGGTGGCCTTGTACCTTCGGGTATCGCTGAACTTGCGCCTGGTCACTTCTGGCAGCCTCGTAAGTACTAATCTTGTGCTCTTTTTCTTTCCCTAGCTCCGGATTTCGCAGACTCTAGCCAAGCGGTCGATGATTCACTTCATGGTGCCCGTAGACCCGACATCGAGAACGTACCTGTCGGCGCTCGCTCTTTGTCACTGCTCTCATTTTTGCAGATCGTGTTTCTGGTGTTCCCACTACTTCCATCGCAGATCACTCGGCTCGGGCTCAGCACGTTCATTCTCCCCGTTCTTGCTATGTTTCAAACACTACATCTTCGTCGATTGATTAAATTACATGCTCCTTATATCTTACTGTATTTGATTCGTCTTCCATAATATGCATACGCCCTTCGACTGCATATCGTAGTGGGCTGCGCCGCGCGGCCGTACGGTTATTTATGCGGAGACATTCCTTTTCAGATTATGGACGGACCCGCACCCGTGACCTTATCGGGCGCTAAATACTGGCTTGCTTCTTGTACCACCACCACGACGCCGCCAGAGGCCAGAGGACAAACGACAAACTACATGAAGATCCAGGCCACAGCGTATGAAGGAAGCCACTTTACTGCGGCTGCTCTACAGTGCTGTGAGTGAACTTCACCTCTGGCTGGCGCAGCGCATTGCGGCTCGTGTTCGTCTCGCAGCTGCCGCACAGCGTTATGATGGCAAACGGTTTGCCAGTACACCCATAGAATTCGTTGCATTATGCGATATCAGGATAAGCTTGTGCATATTATGACCTGGCATCTACGCATGCGAGAAGATAAGCCTCCTTATTGATCATAACTGTTCACACTAATAAAATCGATATGTAAGCCGTACCCAATCAATACTACTATGTAACTCTGCAAGGCTGATGTAAATCGAACGGGACGTGTATTACATTTCAGAGACAATTTTTAATACCGGAAAATTCAACCGCAGCTCGGTTATGCTTCTGATAGTCATGGAATGAGGTGGTTTCCGTGGTTAGTGCATATAGAACGGGTGGGATCACATAAGTCACCATTTCCTCTCAGGCAACAACCGTGGAATTGTAGTCCGGTTAGAGCCACAACGCCTCGCCCTGTTCTGCTTCTCGATCTTCAATCGTAGCTCCGCACTCTGTTATGCAATGTAGCCCAAGGTTGGCATGTCACTAAAGTGGACCCGAGGCGACGATGCTAACGGACCTGATTCCCCTCTCGTCCCTCTCGTAGGCAGTATACACACCGCTCGTGCTGACGGAGTTAAAATACTGAGGAAGAGGAGCGCGGTAAAGAGAACTAGGCTCGAGAAGTGCGGTAGCTGCATGTCGCGGGTATGTGAGCCTCCAAGGATTCATATCCTGCCTTTTGTCCTGCTCACACTTTTTCAAATTGTTCTTGATGCTCCGGGTTGGACATGTACGTCATTTCCTTCCTTGTGTGACACATTCGTCGTTATGTACCGCCACCTATCACTATCAGATGAAGTTAACGCCTGAATCGTACACACTTCGGTTCATTCGCCTCACACAAGTGCTCTTATGCCAAGATAATTTGCAGAGCGCACAGATAAGAAGATGCAGAGGTAGTTTCTAGTGCTTCTAGGACCTGGTTTGGTTCCCAGATTCAATGTATGCTCTATCGCAAGTCCCTTAGATGTCTGTTTCAACATCCGCAGTAACCGAGGGACATGTTCTCAGGACCCCCATCAATGCCGCAAAAGCGCAGGCGGTAAAGGTATATGTCCTGCTAATTGTCCAACACGGCAAAGCACCGCCAATGTTGTCATCATCATAATTGTAGGCCTCCCACGTCTCCTCCATATCTATAGACAGCCTGAGATGTCATGAGCGGATGCCAGCCTCCACAGCCAATCAAGAGGGGGGGGAAAGCAAGTTTCTGGACATCACATCTAAAGTTTCGAGGACCCCGAAGACTAGGGTAGGGGGTACTCACCTTCCCGGTATGGCAAAAGTCTCGAATGGCCGCTTCGCTCAGCGAATACACATGGGAAGTGCACCGCGCATAAAGCAGACTTGGACTGCAGTTCGGGTAGAGCTGGAAATCAATGCATAGAGCCAGCGTGAACTTTGAAGACTATGCAGAAGAGTTATAGCGGTAGCGATGGCCACATAGATCTTTACGTACATTATATTTTAGAAATACTATTTCTTAAAGCAACTATGTTAACTCTTGGGCGTCGGCATCCTCTTTCTCGCGCGAGCTTCCTTTGGAGGATGTAACAGAGCATCCTGAACCGAGAGCAGCAGCGCGGAAGACACGACCGCGACACAGCCGTTCTGTGAATTTTTACTCTACTGGACAGCTTGAGTGGTGAATTTGGAGGGTTATATTTGCTCAATATATATCTAGTGGGTCAATCGCACACATTTCGGTGCTCACAATTGCAGGGTTAAGTGTGCAAACTAAACTTCGAGCAAACGTAACAGAACGCGGGAAACGGGACCCCGGACACTGGTCTTGGACCCTTCTTTGGTGTCCCTGATTCCAATCTCGCTCCCCTCTTGCAACCAACAGCATATTCACTGATCATAAATCTCAGACATAACATCAATTGCGGAATGTATTTATGGCTATGTCTGGTCAATTGCCCTGGTACGTTGTCTAACTTGCGTCATCTCGCTGACCTAGACGTGTTTTATGAGTACAGTTGAAGAGCGTTTCTCAGGGCTCCCTGAATACTTCGTATCGCTTTTAATTTCTGAAAACCCAATTATTCCCCTACCACCACATCCTTCTGCCGCCATGTACTATCAGTGTTTCTGGCCGGCCGCTCAAGAACGGCAGGGTTATTCTATTTGCCTTGTGTCCTCTCCAGCGACAAATGCAGTCTGTGTGTTTCTGCAAAATTAGAGCCACGGTAGCTCAATAAGCTCATCAGCGAGACATCTCAGTGCCTCATCTACCAGAACCTAATAGTTAGTTCTTGTCAGGTGTACGCAGCAGACAACTCTGACCAACCTCCCGAGGAGTCCCCAGTAGGCGATGAGCAGGGCACTGTTGCCGTCGATGTCGTCAAGGATGTAGTCGGCCCGCAGAGAGCGAAGAGGATGAAGCAAAGAGCAAGCCTTATAGAGACACGCTGAGGCCGCATGATCTGTGTAGGTTGGGCTGAAAAATCGAGATGTTGCCATTTTGTCTAAATCGGACGCGCTCATAACCTTGCCATTCCACAGGTGCCAACAAACGACAATTTGTTGTAACATGCTGCCACTATCAATATCGAACGCACGTCAATGCTGAAACCCTTGCTAGCGCAATTTTGAAACCTCCGGGATCACATCAGCGTAGGGTGCCACGGATCTCAGACCTAAAGAGAGCCCAAATGTGAGTACCCTGTGCCAATTCTGTGATCTAATGATTCTCTCAGTCGTAAACGGAACTCTCAGCACGATGAATCGCTGCGGAAGCCGAGCCTGGATAGCGTTTTGATTGATCTTACTGAAGGTCTGGCAGTGCCACCATCTGTGGCGCCAGCCTCCTGCTATGGTGCTAGCTACCAGTAAGTGGCTACAATCAAACTCACCATGTTCGTGAGACCATGAGCCCTTTCAACGCATTCTTCATCATTGATGGTGTTTCTGAATTTCTCAAGTTTTCGATGTGTCAAGATCACTTAACGTACGTCAGATTTGGATTAACGGATCACCTCCACGACACTTACCATACAGAGGCACGAATAACGCAATCGTCCGCACGACTCGTCTCTAAGACCTAACTGTGGGTATGTGCAGAGTCAGACTAATGTGACAGGAGGAGACATCACGGTCTTCTATCCGGCGTGGAATCGCCAATTCGGCTCGAGTGGCACCTGACCTATCATTATTTACAGTTGGCGTGCCTGCACTCGTTGAAATGGAAGGTTGAAATTCCGAGCTGCGAGCTGGCCACGTCAGTCGGGCGCCAGATTGAAGGCCGAAAATGTACACATATATGGCTGCATTCGCCTCACAAAAGTTCACCTGCACCAGGACCTGGTGACTTTTTCCGAGTCTCATCTTGTGGGGCTAGCTGTCGCTGCTTCTGGGGTCCATTGGTTCTCTTCTCAGATTCGCTGTGTGCTGACTGTGGATGTCCGCCACACCGCAGGGCCGAGAAACAATCCCAGGACCCATGCCACTGCCATAGGAGTGCAGCCATAGTTGCTTGTGTGACTCATGTTCCAGCACATTCAACCGGTCAATCACCGCCTAGAATCGTCGTCGCCAGTGATTTTGACCATTCATAGGCACGTATTTGCACGTGTCCATTCGTGTCCTTATAAACATTTTTGATGCCAGAAGCGCAGATTGCCATTTCATACCAGTGACATGTCTACGGCTATCGTGCCGTGATCCCAGACATAGCATCGTCTGCAGAATGTATTTCTGGCTCATCGCACTAGGTCCCGGCCAGTGACGACAATCGAAACTGTGTCCGTCAACTTGTGCTGTACCTTGAGATGCGCTTCTCATAGCTCAGGACCAATCAGACTTCTACTTCCAGGTCTCTCTACCGGTGTGTTCAAGGACGGTCGCTCGTGACGGCGTACTTCCCATGTCTCACTGGATCGGACGCGTCGATGCCGCCCGTCAGCCGCGCAATGCTGTCACTATCATGTTCGTCTTTGGTGCCATCCTCCTGTGCACCATTCTCCCGAGTCAGGTCGCCTTCACATTCCTGGTTTCTGCTGGCGGTATCCCTACGACTGCCGCCTATGGTCTCATTGCGCTTCTGCGCTTGACCATGACCCCGAACGATTTTAAGAGCTCGCACTTCTGCTTGGGCAAGTGGAGGAAGCCGTTCTACGTCGCAACCATCCTGTTCAACGGCCTGGTTTTCTCTGTGAGTTGCTATGTTTGCATTCTAAACTAATGAGAGTCAATTCTGACGATTCTCCTCAGACCCAGATTTCGCCATTCTATTTCCCGGTGAACGCCCAGAGCTTCAACTCGTGAGTTCAGCTTATGCTGTTTGGTAATGGCCGAGTTGCTGATTATACCTCATCCTTTATAGGCGTGCACCATCTTCGGGTCGGTCACCATCTTCGGTATCGTTAGCTGGTATTTCTATCCAGAAGACAAGTGGCTTCGTCGCGAGCAAGTGCTTCAGGCTCTCCATGCAGCCGACGAACCTCTTCACCCGGAGTCATCGGGGGTGGAAAATAATTCCGGTACCAGGCGCCGCGAGTCGACTATTGACGGGAAGGACGTAGATTGAACGTATCTATGTGGCGTTCACAGGTCCGTCTGACGTACATGATCTGTTAGGTATCTTATCATAGAGGATGCCAAGATCTAGAGGCTCCAAGGTCCCAATGGCCTTTCGCTGTTGTGTATCTTCTGTGAATCACATGGGGCTTGCACAATCCTTCTAACTCTCGTTCATTTTGCATAATTAGTGAGATGTTGGAAGCCGTCCATCGTGCATCAAAGTATCGCGTTATATATTCATCAATAAATACTTCATTTCTACGATGATGTGATCGACGTCTACACGAGCCATAGTGTATATAATATCTCCAGACGTAGCTCCTTGAACGATCTAGCAGCTTCAGCAGCTCATAAGGCTGAGGTCGGTGATTATTTACAACCGCATCCAAGAAGTTTAATGCTCCGTTCCTATGGCGTGTCGGGCTCTCAAAATTCGGACACGAGTTCCCGCCAACTGCTTACTTGAGCTCGGTTTGTAGGGTTCCTCGACCTGTCCCTGTACAGAACTAGGATCGTCAGAGGTCAGCTGGGGATGCATCCGAAAAAGATTCAACATACAACGTAATGTCAAGGTAACACGCTCGCGTAATTTTGCACAAGTAGCCGAGATTCTCGCCTCCATGGAAGGACGTTCAAAGTCATGCACGTCGGTGATGAAGGAAAAGGAGATCACTTTAAGGGCGGGAAATCGATGTTCGTCGAAAAGATCGGCAATGATACCAGTTCTGTTGGTGATTTTATCGATTCTTTCAGTTGTTGTTCGCTGATAGGAATCGCTCATGAGGTCGAGGATACAGTGAACCTCCTTGAGGTGCGACATGTGCATGCGGGAAAGCAGATCTTCCAAGTCATCCAGTGACTTCATAGATGCCTTCAGACGAAGACGACCCAACATGATGCATTTCTCCAGAGCTGGAAGGAGATCCGAGACGTCTGGCATTACAATCAGCAATGGTGGAGATCTTGACCATGTGAATGGACGTACCACCACTTATGCGTCGATCGTGTACAGAAACTCCAAGAAGCTCCAGATGTCCGGACATCTGACGAAGGAGTGAAGGAAATGATCGCCATGCCAACATATCAACAGAGTCGAATGCGAGGGCCCTTGGTATGGCTGATGGATTGCGCCGGAAACAATCCATGAGGACGCCACAGTGACCCGAGATCGCCAACGATTTTAACTGCATCTTGACAAGGATATCCGCGAGAGTGTCCCCAACCCGTGTCCCCACGAACCGATCTATTCCTAGGCGAAGGTGCACTACGTGCGGCAGCGCAGCCAGGACATCCGCAAGACCTTGAACAGAGGAATCCGACCAACCACATTCTATGGCGAAAGTGGTGATGGGTCCGATCGTCGAAATCAAAGCCGGGGGTGGTACTAGGGCCCAGTATTGAACAAAGACCTGTAGCGTCTGCACAGCTCCGAGGTGGGCGGTGATGCCCTCGAAAGAAGATAATTCCTTTTTTTGGCCAATGGTAGCGTGTATAGTCCTGATAAATTTTCCGAGGTAACGATTCTTCTCCAGAAGCTCCATGAGGCTTCGGAAACGACTAAACTGGAGATGCACGGTGTGGAAAAGATGGTATCTAGTGGCAGGTAGCCAAGGGCGGCACACCAGACTACAATTCTTCAGCGCATCGAAATCGTCGTGTAGGAAATCAATAAAGGTGTCGACCAGCTCTGCGGGGATGTTGAGTATAGGTGACTGAGCGACCAACTCAGACATCATGCTGGTGAGCAACATTCACGGAGCGATAGCACTATCATGATTGACCAGAATAAGCACATAATCGCGCGGAAACATCCCATAGAGGATTTCAAGAATACTGACCGTCCTGAAGGTCAAGGACTTGCTAGGTTGTCGTCCAGTTGTGCAACTAGACAAAGACTACGAAAGACAGCACAGATTGAACGCCGTTAGCTGGGTGTGGGCTATACCCGGGCCGGACCCGGGCCGGACCACCGCCGCTTGCACCGCCGCTTGTTTATGTTCGATTCTCCGAGCTACCCGAGGCATCACAGACTTCAATTGTGTCTTCCTGACTCTCGCTGCTATCTGGGCCAGTAACGCGGAGAGCGCTTGCTAGAGAGCGGTGGTGGTGGCAAGCGGTTCGGTGACTAAATACCTCTGTCAGGGTTTTTGTTGCAATATGTGCAAGGTGGTATGATCCTGCATTGTCTGTTGATCTCGTTGTATTACATCCATATGTAGCCTCTAGCATTGCGGACGAGCCGTACAAGGTATAATGAGCTCGATGGCGAGATATACCTTGTCGAACATCACGGCTTCTGGATAAACCTCACGATCGTCTGCAGCTGGATATTGGACGTGCCTTCATATATCGCTTCATGTCGCCACGACGCATCAGCTTCGCGAATCTTCCACAATACGTGCCACTTACAACCTTCGAGTCGCGCCAGTACTTCTCGACGCCGGTCTCGCGCCTGAAACCGACACCACCCGCTCGATCGTCTCCCGTCACGCACTGTGCGACCTGGTTCACGCACAGCTGTGTCGTCGCCGCCTCGAAGATGTGCGACTGGTCCGCCTCCTTGCGCCGCTCTGCGTTGCACGTTAGCAGTCGCGTGGCCTCGATCTCCGCCGCCGCCTGCATCTACTGGAACATGAGTCCCTAGAAGGTGCCCACGGGCTGGTGCACTACGAGCGCTGGACTGTATAGGGCAACGCCTTCTCGAATGCGATACGCAATGCCGTTCCCATCATGGTCGTCTTTCGTGCCATTTTCCTACGTACGATTATCCCGAGTCAGGTCGCCTTTACATCCCTGGTTTCTGCTGGCGGTATTCCCACGACTTCCGCCTACGATCTCATTGCGCTTCTGCGCTTGACCATGACCCAAAATGACTTCATGGGCTCACACTTCTACTTGGGCAAGTGGAGGAAGCTGTTCTACGTCGCAACTATTCTGTTCAGCGGACTGGTTCTCCCTGTGAGTTGCTATGTTTGTATTCTCAACCGGTGCACACCATTCTGCTCAGACCCAGATCTACTTCCCGGTAAACGCTCAGATCCACGACTTCGTGAGTTCAGTTTATGGTATTTGGCAATGATGAACTTGTCAACCATACCCCATCCTCAATAGGCGTGCGCTATCTTCGGCATCGTTAGCTGGTATTTCTATCCAGAAAACAAGCGGCTGCGCCGCGAGCAAGTACTTCAAGCTCTCCGTACAACCAGCGAGCCCCTTCACCCGGTGTCATCGCTCGCGGAAAATAATTATGGTATCAGGCACCGCAAATCGACAAAATATTGGTGGGAAGGATGTAGATGGAACGTATCCATGTGGTGTTCACGAGTCCATCTGAGGTACATGGAGCATAGGCAGCTGGGGAGGCAAGTCGGACATCTTGCTAGTGAGCAACAACCACTGATCCCGAACGATAGCACTATCACGATTAAGCGGAGTAAACACCTGATCACGCGGGAATATTCCGCAAAAGGACTCCGAGAATACCAACCGCTCTGATTCTCAAGTACCCACTGATTTATCTTTCCATTATACAGCGGGATAAAGGCAATGGAAGACGGCACAGGCAGTGCCACAAAAACATGCTGAACGGGACCGGCGGGTTGTTTGAATCCACATGATGCTCATGCTCTATGACCTTCAGTCTCATATGATAGGGACAACCCCATCCATATCCCTTTAGCACCACCACGTCATGACCTCAGTCACGATATCTCGACTTCAGCCAGAGATTACACAGGGATCGTTGACATTCTCCATATGGTAGCGCTTATGAGCATAACTTATAAGGCTTTGCCAGCAGGAGATCCCGAGTGTCATCGTCAAGGATTTTGCTTCCCGGAAAACATCACGACGTTTTGCTATCGCGAGTTCGGCCCGATTGGCGCCTAAACTGTCGTTGTCAACGCATGATGCGCCTCCGCTCGTCAAAATGAGAAGCCGAACTTCCGAGCCACCAATGGCTTTTCAGGCCTCAGGTACTCCTCTTTGAAATATACGTCTGTTCAAACTCCCATGGAGCACTGCCAGATCTGCTCCTTTCTCCCCGCTTGGCTTAGCGTCTAGTCAACCTTCCACATGGCCGTGCTTTTCCCCATCAGCCGCGTTGATGATGAGCACTCTCGCGAAGGTGCGGGTTGCGAAACGTATGGCTTGATTACCATAATCGGAAATATACCGGTCTAATGTGACCATTGTTGCTCCGGCGGCTGTGCCGTCCCCCAAAACTGCGCGGTGATGGCATGTTCCAGGTCCCACGTCCCTGTCACGATTGCCACTAGCCTTGCCAGAATAATGATGCATTTGTCCACCTCGTCGGCGCGCAGATAAGCGAGGCCGAAGTACGACGTCCACGGAGCTCCCTACTCTCGTCTACCCTTGCTTCTCGGCGAGTAACCAGAGTGCCATCTACGAACGATGTCGGATGGACTGTTCCAAAACTCCTATTATATCTGCATTAATGTCAACGACATTCTTTATGGTGCGTTCGCTGCTTCCCGTTCGTATACTTCCGCTGATCTTCGGCTCTCGCAGGCGTTGAGCTGGTCTTGTATTACTTGTCCATGCGACAGTTGCTGAAGCCTGCGCGAGACCAGAGAACAAGATCCGACAAATTCTTCATGTTCTTCAGCACCGCATTGCTTCTGTTGACCACGGTGAATATCGCTACCGAAGCGGTCTTCGGGGAGGAGATGTGGATCGTCAACGCGAATTTCCCTGGGGGCGCGGACGCATACCTCGGTGCAAATGCCAGCGTTTGGTACCAGACAATGGGAACGACATCATTCGTCGCATTGAACCTTCTGGCTGATGGGTTGATGGTAAGTTGGCTCAATCATAGTATTGGTGCAGGATTGTTCGTTGACAACGATTAGCTGTATCGCTGCTTCGTGATTTGGAACGACATCAGAATCGTGGTTATCCCGTTTATAGTCTGGCTTGCAACATGGGGTACGTGTGTTCCCTGGTCGTTCTCTCGACCACATCAACTCAGCGTTTGACAGCGCTCGGGATCATTGAGCTCTATGCATCTGGCGCTCCTGGTGCAGACTTCTTTGTCGGAAAAGCAGTGCAACTTGGCCTTGCATATTATTCGATGTCTATTGGCCTCAATATTCTGCTCACGGCGCTCATCTGTTTCCGCATCGTCCGCTATGCCCATCGTATACAACCATGTCTGGGATCAACCATTGCCCGCACGTACACTGGAGCTGCATCGATCATCATTGAGTCGGCTCTGCCATATGCTCTAGCTGGCATTGCGTACATAGTCGCATATGGGATGAACAGCGGAATTTCCATCCTAATGGGCGCATTTTACTCCAATTTTGCGGTGAGTCAACGTTAGAGCGGAGGCCTACAGGTGCACATATGAACGTCTCTTCTCGCACAGTGCATTTCTCCGCAACTCATTATTTTGCGAGTAACTTCTGGCCGCGCGTGGACCAGGGAGACAGCAATCGAATCCGAGATGGTGTTCACGGATCCTCCAGCGCCGGTTGGCCGCACCACATACACGACCGACACGTTGAACAACTCATCTAAATCCGAGCTGTTCCTGTCGACGATCACCAAGGTGGAGGTATAAGCTCACTATTAATAGCTATAGGGCGAATCGTGGCCATATCAATATTATAGGAGTATCGACGAGTAATACCCAACTGCCGTAAAGCTCTAGGCGCCCAACCATCAGGAAGCGCGTTCACTGATCCAGTGCTTGAAATCCAGATAGTTGTGTAGCATGGTATCGTAAAATGCATCCCAATCCATGCATCTATGTTCCCCATGCAACCTCTCAAAAGACGAATTGGGAGAGAGTGCGTCCACCGGCTCGAGAGTGTTGTCCGCAGCGCAAAGTGTGTGTTCACGCAAGAGATTGAGGCAGTGCACGAAGTGCGACCTTGTCTTGCCTTCTGGTACCCCTTCCTCCTTCAAGGTCGCGCGGATCGAGCGTAGACAGTGCAGCTGGTGAGACATTGTGACGGAGAAAAGACGGCGTTGCGGGCCCAGGCGGACATCGCCGTCGCCGCGAGTGGCCGTGTAGAGCCATTCTAGCTTCGGGGGAGTCGAGGGCGTAGCGGACGGTGTCCTCGACAGTCAAGCGAACGGCGGGTCTCGCAGACTGCAGAGGTAAGCGAGAGGGGTAGTCATCGCCGATGAAACCTTGACGCCGAGGATCAGTGACGACGGATCGCGAGGCCGGTGGTGGCTCACTGTACAGTTCCAGCGGACGTTCTCTCGCGAGGGCCAGCTGTTCCACTGCGTGCAAGAACCAACGATGGAACACGAGATTCGCTGTCGCGAGCAGCGCAAGTATAATGAGAGCGACACTGCGTCGAGAAAGCATAGCAGTTTAGGGGATGGATCCGCTCTTCGTGAGTGGCTTCCTTGATGACGAAGCTGAGCAGAGAGTTCCCATCGCTAATAACAAAATAGAGTGTTATCTGGCATGGTGAGAGCCTCGCATGATCATCAAAAGAAGCTGTGGCACTGGCATGAGACCGCAATCGCAAAGTATTACTGTGCATTTGTCCTGTCGGAGTTATCATATGGCCGTCCGCAGACCCTATGTGATAGCAATATCGCAACCTGGACGGCTGGAACCCCGCAGGACGACTTCAATTTCGCGCATGTTGGCTTGCGGTGAGTCGGAAGATTCATCGAGAGCTGAGGCAGGACTCCCGCCGGGCGGCAAGAGCGGCCCGGCGGCACCAGTGCGGCACCAATCTGCATCAATCTGGCTTTTTTGCACTGACACTCTTCCGAATATCTAAATTTGGTATTACCCATTGTTGTTTATGCGGATCTCGGCGGGCAACAAAGCATATCAAACCGACTGGTTCATCTTACCTGTGTCCGACATGGCTAGTCAGCATTCGGAGACTGCGGCGGCTCATCACAGTTTGATTTCTCGGTGCACACCACGAGGGACGGGAATCATGGACTCTCGAAGACGTGATATCCGGAACAGACATCGACGCTTTCCGCTTAGCACGCTCGACTCTCTGGATTGGATTCTACTTGCCTAGGAGCGTTGACAGTCCAGCATGGCTCCTTCCAATATCAAGGTCCAGCGAGTGGAGAAGCCCAGTGGTATGTCCGCTCGTTTTTGAGCGATTTTTCTTTGCTAGAACATTATCCTTCAGAGGAACTAGTGGAAGAAGCTGCGCAGCTGTTCTGCGAGCTGATGCCAGCAGGTGAACAACCCAAACAGTCCAGCGTTGAAGACAGGTTGAAACGAACCGGTTCCCCCAGATCCTGCCGCCATATCATTGACGGCAGGGAAGCTTGAACTCATGCAACCGATGGCGCGCGCTATGATCAGACCGCTCGCCCTACTGGCCGGTGAAATGTACACTGCAACAGATGAGAATGGGAGCCTGGTTGGCTTTACCTTATGGCTCCCGCCTGGCGAGAATTTGTTCACGACGTATGACTCTGTACCCTTTTGTTTTATGGTGACAACATTACATCTGTCGCAGTGAGGAGCAACGCCAGATGGGCCTCTACGAGTTCATGAATGCCTTGCCTGAAGAAGGGAAGGCGTATTATTCTACTACTGTGAGTCTGAAATGCAACATGCTTCTCAAATAGCTCGGATGTTTAACTGACACGCGCCATATAGCTAGGACAAGACTTCCCAAAAGTCGTGGATGAATACATTGGCATCCCATCTGTGCATTCCAGGATCATAGGTAGCCTACTCGTAATGCTGACTTCATTATTAGGCTGAAACGGCATGCTACTGGTGCAGCTTCGCTATGGTCAGGGCGGACTACCAGGGCAAGGGTGTTGCAAAGGCGCTGTTCCAGTTGGTCTTCCCCAAGGTATGCAATGTGTCTTCGGATCATGCATAGTCTAATACTGGAGGCAGGCAAAGGAGATGGGCGCGGTGATAGGGCTGGGTACGACGAATCTGCGCAATGTGTGTCACAGCGTACACTGTATCTCTCAGTCGCTGACAGTATTGACAGGTGGAGATATACAAGAAGATCGGGTTGACGTTACGAGGACACCGGTACATGCCTTCGCCGTGGGGTGACTGGCCAACTTGGATATTTTCGAAGGACATGACAGCAACCGAGTAGCGCACTGCACCTTGTATTTGCGCTACATAGAACAAGGTGTATCTGTATTTGGCGGATCCCGATTACGAGCATCAAACACGGCAACTGGGAGCGTTGCGTGGGCGGCATGTTTAGCGCTGATGCCAATGAGACACGCACAGCCGGACATTCCGACATCTCCGCAGTGCGGTTACTGCGGCTCCACCATTGATGTTGTTCGCATGTGCGGAGCGCTGTGCTTGCAGCCCAAGATCCGTCTCGCCAGTCAGACGCGTATAAACCACAACAATCCGGCCGAGACCCACGTTCTGCCGTGATAAGGACGTGGCTGAGCGTCCCGTGGGCAGCAATTTTACCTTTCAGCTGGTATGCGGAGAGAGGACACTCACGAGGAAGAGCACATAGCATTGCTCGACGACCTTCGCTCCGCAGAAGACGATGGGAAAGGTGAATGTCAGCCATGCATGGTTTTGTGTTATTCTGACGGAAGCGAAGAACCTCTGCAGGGGAGACAATCTGCAACACATGCATTCAAGCTGCCAGTCCCTCTGAGCTGGCTTATGACGCTACTCGTGTTCGTCGCTGCGACTGATGTCTTTGCCCTCATGGAGGCGGCGCGAATCATTCGCACAGTATATCCAGAACGCTACGTCGAAGATTCGAAGCTCGAAATTGCCAGCCCCTACGTGGGGCTCCACGACCTCTACCGCTCTGGCAAGGTCAATGCGTCGAAGATTGAGCCCATTTTGGTCTCTCCACGGGTCATCGCGCAGGTATACCGCGACCGCCCCGAACGGCTCGCCCCGGTCGGTGAACACGACTTCCTCAACCAGTATGGTACGCTGGCCCCGAACGAGAAGCATCTATTCGTTAATCCGAACGTACGCGCGGCTTCAAACAAAGTGCAGCTCGAAACTGATACTGATCTCTGCGCAGACCCATACTATCGCGCAGTTCCGCACGGTCGACTTCGGCATGGAGGAATGCTCGCTGGTCATCCGGCTCCCTCGCTACGACGAGCCGCTCGAGGGGAAGGATCCGTTCTTAATGGATCCCTCGTCCACTCTGGCTGTCTACACCCTGGACGTCCCTGGGACCCTGGACGTGCGGATGCTATCCTGGCGCACGCATCCGGCACGCACGAGCAAACTCGGATCCCTGATTCCCAGGGCCGGGGAAGAATCCGAAGTAGCCCGTTTCCCGTGTGTGTGGGCGTCGCTGCATACATTCGAGGTGGCGTGCGCGATTGGATCAGAGTGCTTGCTTGACGTCTGGTCGAGTCAAAACAAGACCTGGGGTGCGAACCCTGTCCTGCGCTCGTTATCTGCACTGCTGACTCTGATGTGAACCCTGCTGCAGGTGTTTATATGTATCAACATCAAACCGTTTGATCATCAAGACACGCCATATCTGTTCCCCCGTTGTGTATTTACTAGAGCTCTGAAATATTGTAAAAGGATGGAAGGCATATGGTTTATGTTACGATTGACGTACAGTAGCCCCCTCGAGTAATCGCCAGCGATTGTGCAGTCTATATACGAACGGGGGATATGTCGGCAACGCGTCACATCGAGAAGTTCAGAAATAGAACTATGATAGCAGAATCACGCGGCGAAGATGCTCCTGCCTGAATAGATACGAAGGAACCGCATGGAAGTGCCTGAGGGTTGATGAACAACACCGCCCGCGTTGATCACAGAATACCAGAAGAGTACAGGAATGTCTTCTCGTCGAGACCACAGTGCAAAACGAAGGCAGCAGGGATGTCGATGAGCAGTAAGACGGCCCGAGACGGCGGCTCAATCGACAACAGTTACTAGAGCAACCATCACGAACATTACCGTCATCTATTATTCGAAGTTCACCGAGAAATTGCTGGAGGCTTTGGGACAACAGCTTCTGTACAGGAGGAGGAAGGGGGGGGGGGTTCTTTTCGACAGCGAAACTAGCACTAAGACAGGGCACAGCATACTCCGTGATATCAGGAAGAAGATCTAGCCTACACCACCTGAACGATTCAACGTAGAGTGCGTCTACAACGTACGTCTAAGACTAGTCCTGCAATAGCATAGGCAATAATGTTCGAAACTACCAAACTCTGTATGATTATAACGTTGGATAGTACGTACGACTTGGCTGGTTTGGAAATTCCCGCTGATTCGCCTCAATTGCCTCGTACACAGTCCTCCAATCCAGACACCGCCGTATAGGATGCTTATCCAGCGGCTCGTTCTTTGAGGTGTACTCGTAAGCGTCCAAGTACATGTCCCCGCGGCAGAGGGTCATTTGTCGGAGGTAGTTAATACAGTGATGCGAGAGCTCCATGTCTCGCCGGTCCCGAGTCACCGCCGCCTGCTTGCGGATGACATCAATGCACCGCAGTTGGTGTAGCATGGACACCATGAACGGCTGGTGCTGTGGGCCGAGATGGACGATACCGTCCCCAGGAATGAGGAGGGACCATTCATTGTCGGAATGAAGGTCATACGGTCCGACTTCGTAGCTGTTCAACGGGAAGAGAACAGGCTTCCGCTCGGCCATCCATGAATCTGCAAGAAATAGGCCGTTCAGAAACGAATCCAATCCAAGAGCACGCGTAGAACTCACCGGTGACCTCATTATGGCGTGGAATGTGGGTAAGCCAGAGATAGCCGGCGAGTTTGGAAGCAGCGTTCAGGCTAAGTAGTATGGCTATGACGATGAACAGGATGCTTTCCAGTCTTCTCGGAAGGCCCATTGCTAGACGAAGCGTGTAGAATGCGGTGAGGATAGTACGAGGTAGAAATGATGTTATCGGAACTTGGTCCAGCTCACATGACAGTGTCTGGACTGTTGATAGCACAGTACAGCCTCGGGTATACCGGGGGCGCTCAACAAAGTACATCAAGATGCTTCAAGGAATTGTCACCAGAACAAGGTTTGGGTACAATTCGGGAGTTCGGCTCCACGATACTGTGTGAGAAGCATGTGCTCCCGTCGCAGCTTGATTGCTGCGCGTTGTGAGCCACATGAGAACTCCCAGTTTCCGATTACCAAGGTAAGTGCATTGCGTTGTCATGAGGGCAGTACATATCGAACGCTCGCAAACTTCCAAATCTATCCTGCATGTATGTCGAAATAACACACCATTTAGGGCTGCCAGCTACCACGGCGCGCCTGAATTTGCATTTTGGCCCAAGTGCCACAAGGGCTGCCCGACTGCCCTGAGTCAGCAACGCTCCCGCGCGGCCCTTACGCAGCCTTTTCCGCGCTGCCGAGTATGCTCCGCCCTGCGGCCATTGCGTTCCGTCCCTTTGTACGGGCTGTGACATCGAAGCCTCGTAAGTGCTATGGTCTGCATCACCGCTTCTTAGAACTCTGATGACTGATCTCCAGCGGTCTAGAATCCTCTCGGATCGATTGAGTTCGAAACGAGGTAATGCAGGACCGGTTTGCTGAGCACGGGGAAAATGCGGAAGATATATTTACCCCGGCTCATTATAAGGGACAGCGCACAGAGAGGGCCAGTAAGATCCCCCGTGTACGCGAACCTTGACATATATACTGTGTAGTCAGTCAAGATGCAAATGACACGACTCGCGACCCGTATGTTGTCTGTCGCCCTCCTCGTCGCGTGCTTGGTGACGTACTCCACGGCGAGCCCTGTGTCAGATGGTGGGTCAATCGTGAATTGCGGATAGTCGGGAATGTTGATTTGCTGTGAATGCAGAAGAGGCCGAGGTGGAACCGGTAGCTGAACTGGCGTGGTTGTGAGCAATCCAGAAGGTATGTTTCAACTCATGGAAAGCTTCTTGAGGTTGCTTACAATTAGAGCAGGCGGAGTGGGAGAATCCACTGCGGAATACTCAAAGGGCGGATGTGTTGGCACATGCAGAAGGAACCCCTGAATCCAATCTTCTAGTATACATCAGCAATTATAATCATGGACTATGATTACGTTACTTCTCGAAGCATGATAGAGATTTGCACGATCTTCATCGCCGTCAGGATCGCAAGAACAGCTTCGAAGCTCTCCTTCGCGAAGACTCTGGAGCGATCAGCACTGTCCCTTCTGTAATGAGAAGGCTGGACTGGCGCTACGAGAGATGGGATGTATTTACCATCCTAATTGCAATTAGGGTTGGTGCGCCTGCTCGTTTGCTCCTCTTGTTCAAATGCCTCTACACTACATTTTCAGTGTCGGCGGAGACAAGACTACTCAATTCCGCTCACCTTAGGCGTCCAGCGATCATATTCACCACACATCGTCGATCAGACAGCGCTGTCATCGTCGAGGTGAACAGTTTGCCCATGCGTGGTGCACGTGCCGTGGCGCTACGTGCAACCGTGTGAGTATGCAGTACGCTCACTCGTGTAGGCTACGAATGCATGGTAACGACGCACCAATTTGCATTTCGGCGTCGCATGGGCCGCAAACTCAGCACTACATCAGCGATGCTAATAGCGTTGCCTTCGCATCTATTTCCCCATCATCAGGAACGTCAGGCATCACCGCTGGATCATGCACTGATAGCACTGATATAGGACATGCCCTAAGGCGGCCGTCTCAACCGCACCACGGGTCGATTGTATAGCTATGACAAGGCTGACATTCGGCGGGAAGGGTATGATCCCCAACTTGATTTAAGGGTCATGGCTCGCGGAGAGGTCCCTCCGGCCGTCCTCGCTACGCGAACCTAAGCACATCCAGTCAGTATGCGTCTCGCCGCACTTATAGCCCGTGCACTGTCTGTCACTGTTCTCCTCGCGTGTTTGACGACGTACTCCGTAGCCAGTCCTGTGCATCTGAGAGTCCTGGTAAGATCGAAACTTGTTACGAGAAAATGCAGGGATACTGACACGGCTGAACAGACGCCGGATCTCTGGACGAAGTGGCGCCGGTAGAGGATCTGGCGTTCTTTTAGTCCAGTTCGTAGGTGTTCATTCAACATCGCGCTTTAGTGGTCGATCACTCAAGCAGCGCAGCAGAGAATCGTGTTTGTTAGCGAAAATTCAACGCTTAACGGGGAGCATGTGCATATACATAACATAGCGGGGAGATTGCCATGTGGTTGCGAGTCATCCCCTACACACCTCTGTCGGAGACAGGTGCCATGTCAATCATAGTATCGAATCCACTTACTTCAATTATCTTCTTGATTCGAATAATCTAGAAGACGCTCGGGAGACTCACATGTTCAGGGAAGCCTCAGGTTATGGATGATTTCGAAGAACTCCTGCAAGTTTCTGGCTGTTTGGGCGACTAAGCAAAGTTGTTGAACCTGTGATACCCCGCCATAGTTCGAAGCACATTACAGTTTGGTATGCGAGCAGTAATGGTAAAAGACGACGCAAAAGACAGCACGCGTTGAGTTGCGGGCATGGATCGAGACCTTCCCTTTTGGGAAGGTGCGTCGCGCACCCGGGCGTCTAAGCGACGCGTCAGCGCGGGTGAGGAGACCTGGTCAACATCCTCGACGCTTACTACTTCCACACCCCCTCCACCGACCCGCGTACTCACATTTCTCGCTTATCGAGCCAACATGCCGCTCGAAGCGACTCTCATTATCATCGACAACTCTGAATACATGCGCAATGGCGACTACCAGCCGAGCCGCTTCGACGCGCAGGCGGATGCTGTCACGACCATCTTCCAAACAAAGGTCGACTCGAATCCAGAGAATACGGTCGGCGCGATGACCATGGCGGGCAAGGGGTGCGTCTTCAGTGCCCACGCGGCTCTCTTTAACTGCTAAAGTATGATGATGCTGTGCACAGGCCGGAGGTACTCGTAACGCACACGAAGGACATCGGGCAGATCCTACAGGCCATCCACACAACACAAGACAGGATCGGCGGGGAGGCAGACATCCCGACCGCGCTGTCCGTCGCGCAGCTCGCGCTCAAGCACCGGCAGAACAAGAACCTGCGCCAGCGCATCGTGCTCTTCGTCGGCTCGCCACTCACGGGGCCCGCGGCGGACGAGAAGGGCATGGTCCGCCTCGCGCGGAAGCTCAAGAAGAACAACGTCGCGGTGGACGTGGTGGCGTTTGGCGACGGCATCGAGGACGGTGAGCGCAGCGTGCTGCGGCAGTTCGTGGAGAATGCGTCGAGCGGGGACAACTGGTGCGTCTTGCCCCTTGACAGGGCGTATGGCCACGTACTGAGCTATTTGCCCTAGCCATCTCGTCTCTGTACCGCCGGGCCCACACCTGCTCTCTGACATGATCATCTCGTCGCCGATCCTTGCGGGGGACCGCGGGATCCCGGAGGAGGCGATGGCGGACGTCGCGTCCGGTGCGGGTGCGGGTGCGGGCGGGGGTGGCTTCGAGTTTGGCGTCGACCCCTCGCTCGACCCTGAGCTTGCGATGGTATGTTCTGCTAGTATTCTTACTCCCACTACGGAATAACCCTTTGCCACCAGGCACTGCGGATGTCGATGGAGGAGGAGGAGGCGCGCCAAGCAGCCGCTGCGCAAGCCGCGGCCGCAGCCTCGTCGTCTGTCCCTGCCCCCGCCGGTGCACCAGCATCCGTCTCCGCGCCGGCAGCCGCGCCCGCCCCTCTTGCGCCAGCGCCAGCAGAGCCGACAGACGAGGAGGAGGCGCTGCTGAAGCAGGCGCTCGCGATGTCGGAGGCGCACGACGTCGAGATGGCGGACCACGCGGCGGGCGCGGACGAGGAGATGTCGGAGGAGGAGGCGATCGCGCGGGCGATTGAGATGAGCATGCAAGGCGAGCAGGGACAAGGGCAGGGCGCGAAGAAGTGAGAGCGCGTGTATTGGTATTCGTTTGCATGGTGTTGTACTGCATTGCATCTCTGAACGCTTTGGCTGGACTGTGGCCGTGTCGAGGCAACGGAAATAGATCGCGAGCAGGGTGTGACTTGATATCGCCGGCTTCTGCGTCCAGCCGGAGGATTCTCCCTCGCGTAGATATAAATTGCCCTCCTGTGGGCCCACAGGAGCCCACAAGTGCTGTTCAATCACACCGTGCGCGCCCCCACATGTTCACTCACACACACTCTCTCTGTGCGACTTTGGTATGTGACAATTCACGGAACGCGCAGCCAGCGCTGCATGGCGTCCGGCGCAATTCGGGCGATGTGCTGGCAGATCAAACACTCCCACTGCCCCGCTGGGCGTCCTCCGGGGCGAAACACGACGGGTGACACAGCCGGCGGCGGGCGCAGACGGATGCGCAGCGAGCGCAGCAACGGTCGCGAGGTGGCGGAGATGGACGGAATTGAAGTCCCCTCTGGCCTGCCCTGAACTGGATCGGATAACGGATTTAGCATGGATCAGCTGCATCAGTACGGCACCGCCCTTTGCCCAAGCCCTCCACGTCGTCGCTCTCGTCCATCTCTCTACTCAAGGTTAGTGCGAGCTCGTTGCCGACCACCGCGCCCGCCGCTGACCACCTTGCTCCTCGCGCTGCGAACCATCGCGCCGTCGCGTCACATCGACATCGCCATCAGTCCCGTATCTTTACTACATTCACTCTATTACTCTACTCAACTAGCTCGCCAAAATGGAGGATGAGGTCGCAGCGCTCGTACGTACCCTCCACGGCTTCCGTGGCAGACATGATGGTGACCGCGGGCTGCGCGACGGCAGGTCATTGACAACGGTTCCGGCATGTGCAAGGCTGGCTGTAAGTCGACACGCTGACCTGACGCGCCACGTAGCATGCTGACATCCGCTTCCCCGCCCCACAGTCGCCGGTAAGACACAGCGATGTGATAGAGTTGTGGTAGTGCTCACTGTGCGCGTTAGGTGACGATGCACCTCGTGCTGTTTTCCCGTAAGTGTGCGTCCCCTGTCTCCCCCGTGCGAAACTCACCGCCTCCGCAGCTCCATTGTTGGTCGTCCCCGCCACCAGGGTGTAATGGTTGGCATGGGTCAGAAGGACTCATATGTCGGGTGAGTCCCCTTGGCGTACACCCGTTAGTGCCGTCGATGACGATGCACCACCAGTGACGAGGCGCAGTCCAAGCGTGGTGTCCTGACCCTGAAATACCCCATTGAGCACGGTATCGTCACCAACTGGGACGACATGGAGAAGATTTGGCACCACACCTTCTACAACGAGCTCCGTGTCGCGCCCGAGGAGCACCCCGTCCTGCTCACGGAGGCGCCTCTCAACCCGAAGGCGAACCGTGAGAAGATGACCCAGATTATGTTCGAGACGTTCAACGCGCCCGCATTCTATGTCGCGATCCAGGCCGTGCTCTCGCTGTACGCGTCCGGTCGTACGACCGGTATCGTGCTCGACTCTGGTGACGGTGTCACCCACACTGTCCCGATCTACGAGGGTTTCTCGCTCCCCCACGCCATTCTCCGTATCGATCTTGCCGGCCGTGACCTCACTGAGTTCCTGATCAAGAACCTCATGGAGCGCGGCTACCCCTTCCACACCACGGCCGAGCGTGAAATCGTCCGTGACATCAAGGAGAAGTTGTGCTACGTCGCCCTCGACTTCGAGCAGGAGCTGCAGACCGCCGCGCACTCGTCTGCGCTCGAGAAGAGCTATGAGCTTCCCGACGGTCAGGTCATTACCATCGGCAACGAGCGATTCCGCGCGCCCGAGGCGCTCTTCCAGCCCGCGTTCCTCGGTCTGGAAGCCGCCGGTATCCACGAGACCACGTGCGTAGTTGTGATCGCAACGCCCGAGTGAATATATGCTGACGCTAGGATAACAGCTACAACTCGATCTACAAGTGCGATCTGGATATCCGTCGTGATCTGTACGGCAACATCGTGCTCTCCGGTGGTACCACCATGTTCCCGGGTATTGCGGACCGTATGCAGAAGGAGCTCACCGCGCTTGCGCCCTCGAGCATGAAGGTTCGTCATTGCTGCCTTGTGCCAGTGCAATAACTTACGTTGTATGTTATAGGTCAAGATCGTCGCGCCTCCGGAGCGGAAGTACTCCGTCTGGATCGGTGGTTCGATTCTGGCGTCGCTCTCGACATTCCAGAACCTCTGGTGCTCGAAGCAGGAGTACGACGAGTCCGGCCCGGGCATTGTTCACCGCAGTACGTGTCTGCTTATTCCGACGATTTCTTCTCTGTATGCTGACGCGCCCGACAGAGTGCTTCTAAGCGACAGCAGTGGTATGGCAAGGAGCAAAGAAGGACGATGTAGTAGACTGGTAGGATACGCTACGCTGCAACGCGGCTCGTTTGTTTTGCTTTTTTCTGCCTCCTTTACTCAATGCACGGCTCGAATTTTACGCGTATCAGTATATCTGCTCGGAAATGGAATGAACGGAAGATTGGCATCCAAGTGTGACCGTAGCAATGCTTGCGTACTCCAGCCACTTGGCTTTGTCTGAGGTGAGGGTCGTTGCCGTCTGTAGTATGATGCACCTATGCGGCCCTGACCTTTGTCTGGTTCTCCAGTGCATGAGATTACTGCCCAGCTGATATGCTACCGGCTGATGTCTTCGGTTTTGGGCTGTCCGCAGGCCACTGTATAAGACCGAGTACCGACTGCGCAAGCAAGCAATGTTTACTCGCGGTTGATCGTTCTAGGCGCGCCTAGGCTTTCTGTGGAGTTTAAACCATTTTGCGCTGCCTTCAGCATCTAATAAGTATATCTACCATTAATGCTAACCCCGTCTAACTTCCATTTCATGCGACGTCTGCGGCCCAAGCCTGGTTCAAATTATCTCATAACAAAGGTGCAATTCCTTTGCAGTCGCTGACCATGGTGGCAGCCGGATCTCAATATCAACGGAACTAAAGTGATTTGTAACTCGTCGAGCTTAGATTTGAAGGCCGACACTGCCCACGCGGCATAAGCAACTGCGGAACGAACAAGAAGAGAATAGAATGCACACCATGGCTACGTTAATCATATCGTGAAGCCTTCCAACCAGTCTGGACTGCCGTGGTGGTTCTTCTCTGCCGCATCGTACAGCACTCTCCAATCGAGACAGCGCCGCTCTGCATGCCGAGCGAGGGGCCGCACTTTCGAGAGGTACTCATAGGGGTCGAGGAAGGTGTCGCCGCGGCAGAGCGCCATCTGCCTGAGGTAGTTCATGCAATGGCGTGCGCGCTGCATGTTCCGCCGTGGCTTGGGCAGCACGAGCTGCCGGCGGATCGTGTCCAAGCACTGCAGCTGGTGGAACATGGACACTCTGAATGGCTCACGGCGCGCGCCGACGTGCACGGTGCCATTCCCGGGGACAAGTGCGGCCCACTCCTCCGCGGAGTCGGACCAGTAGGGGCCGACGTGCTGGTTATTGGAGAGCAGAAGGACGGGGGGGCTGTGTGTCGTCCACGAGCCTGGAGGGAGATGAGTGTCGTCGGCGACGAAGGCGTGTCCGCGTGCTTACCAGACGGCGCCGGTGTGGAAGGGGCTTGGATCCAGGCGAAGGTGGCAAGTTTGATGACGACGTTCGTGAAGAGGATCGCAGCGAGAGCGGTGAGCAGGACACTATCCAGCCGACGACTATTGGCCATTCAGATCTGAAACGATATCTCGCAGGCTGTGGTCGATATCTGAAGCTCAGTGCAGGAGAAGTAGCTTACCTGGACGTCCTCGACTTTCGGTTTGCGGCTACACTACGCTCACTTACGTGGAAGTGGGGCCTACGACCAGGTCGACTGCCGGAGACACAGCGCGGGCACGCTTCTGAACCTGTATCCCGCACTACTCCAGCATTGACGGAACCGGCCGGCCAGGATTCGTGATAGGATGCATAGTTTTCTATACATATGGAGCAAACTGACAGTTCTAATCTGATACGAAGGGCATCACTGCCCCAGATGTTGATATACCGATCAATGCAACGAAGTTCCTGATAAATTCCGTGCTCTGTACCAATCTGTCAAAGTGAAGGTATGTCCGTCATGGTGCAGGCTTCTCAATCAAGTCCGTCTTTTGGTAACTACATATACGTCATTTTACAACAGCTCATATCTGAACAGACAGCTTCCCACGACTTATGCAATCGCAAGCAAGTCTTCCGACTCCACATGAAATCCACTGCTCCCGGAATGTTATCAGACAGTCTGGTGCTGATATAGCCACACCCCTAACACGGAGGATGAATGTCAGCGACGACAGCATGAAAGCACATGACTGAATGCATACCCCAGGTCCCGTTGTGAGTGGACCGCACGTCCAATAGGCAGTCAGATGCACACGAGACCTCGAAGGTGTGCAGGGATGACCATTTGTAGGGGAGACGAGCGACAAAGGACTCCTCGCCGGCGCGAGGGGCAAACCTGGCTATTTCTCGTAAGCGAGCTGGACGTGTGCGCCACGATAGTTTGCGGAGGTCTAAAGGCGTTTTGGCATCGAGGGCGTGCACGACAAAATTGGATCCGGCGCCCATGTTCCACTGGAGACCGCCCTCGAGTAACTCGCCTTCGTTTGGAAGTTTGATTACCAGCGAGCAATCCTCCATGCCGAAGTCGACGGCGCGGAATTGAGCGATAGTGTGGGTCTGTGATATCATTTATCAATGTGTCTGCCCTGGGGGAGAATGACGCGCGTACATTTGGATTGACAAGCAAATGTTGCTCGCGAGGGGAGACTGTACCGAGTTGAGTGATATGCTCGTGCGCATGAATGAGCGCAAGCTGGTCTGGATGGTCACGATAGACTTGGCCGACAGCGCGCGGCTCGACCAAAATAGGAGCGATCGTCGAAGCGTTGAATTTGCCCGACGCGTACAAGTCTGCCAGTCCAATATACTGGTTGGCGATCTCGAGCTGAGAGTTGTCAACAGATGGATCCGGATAGAGAGTGCGAAGAAGGTGCGAGACGTAGAGCATTGCGAAAATGTCAGATATCCCGATAACAATGGCGCAGAGTCCAAGCCATCCAACCAAGGACTGCGGGATAAGATGGGCGCAACGACGTCGTTTCACGAAAAGTTGCTCTGCATTACAACATGTTAGTGACGAGCCAATACATGAGAAACATGCCGTGCAAATACCTTGGCATAAGTCGACGGAAGACTGATCGTCGTCGAGCAGCATTACCTCGTCAGATCTCCCTGCGCAGCATGACTCGGGCGGGCTACGGCTAAACCGTATGTGAAGTCACTTTAGCAGAGACGGCGCTGTGTCATACCTGTTGGCAGTATTCAAACCCGAAAGTTTCGAGCTAGGCTACACGGCACTTTCAAAAATTGGAGGCAACGGAGTCCTCGAGACATGCGACCAGTATCTCGCGGATACACCACTTCTTGCTGTGGCAAAGACTGTATTTGGGAGGGCATATTTTGCATACATAGTCGTCAGACATTTCCACTCTGAACGTAATCCAAGGATATCAGACCCAAAGTTCCTCGCAGTATTCTTGACCGGTTGCTCCACCATGCGCGCCATGAGACTTTGAGGGGAAATGGTGGCGGAGTACATAGAACAGAGAATTCTAAAGGCCTGTCAAACGATTCAATGTAGCGCATGTTGCACATCCAGTACTCAGATTAGCCTTCAGAAGAACTAAATTTGGGGCACGGTACCGCAGACGCTGCGGAGTTCAAATACGCCGCGACCTCCATCCGGAGGCCCAGATGCAACATGATGCTCACCTCGACAGTACTATGGGGTATCACTGAGTCGGCGCGCCTCTGCTTGCGCTGCTCGAACGACGCGTGGCCAATAAACAGAGGCGCCGGCCTGTGCCGAACGCCCCCCGGGAGTATGTGTGATTGCGAGCGAAGGCCCAACAGGAGTACAGTATCGTAGCAGCACACGAGATTTACAATGTAAATATGGACTGTTCCAAAGTCACGGAAAAAAGTCACGGAATTACGAATCATACAATAAGAGAAGGGAGAGGAGGGTGGGTGACGAAAGAGGTGACGAAGTCACTAAGAACGTGCTGCAAAAACTGCGAAGCAGTGCGGCGTGAGTACGACGGCGGCCGTCTATGTGGCGGAGCCACTTACTCAAGAGGCTTTG
>KV722579.1:0-41673 GCA_001687445.1 Obba rivulosa
TAATTGGGAGTATCGTAATCAGGACTCACGAGGATCTAGCAAGAAGGGGGTTTCCTTGGCGACTGAACGCTAGGCACCGAGTTCTAAACCTGCCGTACTTGTGGGGGAGGATTATTCCCCCGGGCTCTAATTGCCTCTTGCTACGGAGGGATCCGGTCAGTGGTCCCCCACTGACCAGCGAAACTCTCTCGATGCCTGGGAAAGGTCCGGAGAGCCGGGTGTATATGTACTGGACTAAGTTTCTACAGGTAGTTGACCGGCGGGGCTAGTCGCTGGCGGCAGCAGGGAGGTCTAGCGTTCCGTAGGTGCTGGCGAAACGTTGCGTCTGGTTGACGTAGTTGAGCGTGTGACGTAGGGCGGTTGGCGTTGCGAGGAGGCCGCGGAGCGAGAGGGCTGTTCTTCCGAGTTTTCATCGAAGAGCGGTTCGTAGTTGGTGGTGCGTTGGACACGTGAAGAAGAAGTGCGGGATGACCGGTGATGGCTGTCGACGGTCGTGGACAGGTTTTAACCCAGGAGGATCCTGATCTAGGCGATGATCATAAGTTCGACTAGGATCTCCACTCCTTCCACTTTTCGAGGACGGCTCGGGATGGGATTGTACCTTGCATTTGCGAGACGATCTTGATGTCGAACCTGGTTGGTGGGCGGGCGGCGGTACCGATGGGCGTGGCGGATCAGGTCGCGCAGACTGAACGTCTTTTGGCTCGGTTGCGCCCGGACTTACAGCGCCGATCTTAACGGCTGTTCATGCAAGTTTTGCTCAGCTACGTGACTTTTCGAGAACTGCCACCACCTACCTATTTTCTAGTGTATATTGTCGAACTCGGTAGGTTCTCCCTTCCTCTCTGATCCAGGACGGATAGGTCACAGCTGCTGTAACCCTCTTGGTGTGCCCTGTGGGTATTTCTGGTAATTGACGGGACCTCAGCTACGCTCCTACGAGCCAATCGACAGCTAATCCTGACCTGAACCGAGGGAGGCTCGGGTTGTTATGCCGGGCTCTCTCCGGGGATAGTCTTAGTTGTTAGTTCGCTGGTAGAGTATGCAGTCTGCACTGGTGTCGCATACGAGACCAAGGCTGATACATATGACGGTGTCCGTCTCGCATCTGGAGTCACTGTCAACTGGCTCGTGGCCCTTGAGCTCGCGACGATGTGGCGGGTATGGAGTCCTGAGATGTTGTGCTCAATTCACCCGGAGACAGCACTACAGGGATCAGACTAACCTAGGTTGCAGGCATAGATATCATAGTACGTCTATGACCGTATTTTCCGTTTTTCAGGTGCGACACAGCCCTGGGCGAATCATCGCAAGTAGGTGAGGCCATAAACTAGAGCTTTCTTTCCTCATTGTTGACGGTGTAATTCCAGAAGTGCAATGCATTGAGTGCGACATGGAGAGCGATCCGTGGGGCATCTTGAAAGGGGATCAATATCACGATTTTATTGTCTTGCAAGTCTGGGAAGGTGCCCCCACCTTGGCGTGATGCGAATAATGGAAAGCCATGGTGAGTGAGGGTTCGTCTAGAAGCTCGGGAACTGGTGCGGAGTTCATGTATCAGAATATGGAGACTCCTTGACGGGCGAAATTTCAACTTACAGATGATGAGCAGCGTTTATCATAGAACATTCCTCTCCTTCTCTCGACCGAAACAGGGACGTCAGAAATCTATTGATCATCGCATCTTGAACCGGTTCGTCGATTGTGCTGCGTTTTATCCCGGAGGTCAGCTACGCCGTGTCGCAAATGCCGAAGTTCAATTCTCGTCGGGATGTCGTTTGGTACAGTTGATGTAGATGTTTGGAGCGTCAAGCTCAGTCTTTGGATCTTGCTCCAAATCTTGGTGGCTGCCGTCACAAACGTTCCACAAACTTCAATATCGCAGTAATATGGTTTAGACGAGGATAACGTCGGACTGTGGCTCAGACTTTGAGACAATGGACGCACGATGGGTCATGTATCTTCCAGCACGCGCAAAAGATCCCATTTGCATCGTTGTGTATATACGACAATTTGAGGACCCTGCCAAAAGCATAATTCTCCCGGCTAGAGGGAAAATTCGTGATCTGAAAGTCCGCCAAGCGCCGTCATTCAAGCCACACTTCCTGGGCGCTGTTCCGCGACAGATGGCGAAGACTGGTTCGTGGACTCGTACCATTCAAGCTAGTTTCGAGGCATTGTCTAAAACCGTGACAGAGGACGCCCGGAAGCAACTGGAAGACCTGCTTGGCAAGTCTTCTTGTCGAAGATACTACTTCACATCATCGCATCACCCCGGAGATGTATCGACAAATAATACAGGGATCACTCTTCAGAATTTCCTGCGTAACACAAGACTACCGGAAAGTTTGACGCCGCAAAGACGAATTCCGGGACCTGGAATGGTTGCATCAAGTACCCTCCACAGAGGAACATCAGTAAGCTGTCATATCTCCGCCATCAGACTCCGAATTCTAGCCCTGCGAGTTAGATTGTTATCCGTTTGCCACGCGGGATCGCGGTAGGTATTGACTATCGACAAACGAGGCGCTGACTCCGTAAGGTTATATGTACCAGTACAAACCGCCTCGGGTTCCTCTCTCCTGGACCTCACAAATGGCTGACGTCCACTCCCTCCCTTCCAGTATTGCGGTGACGCCGAGCACGGATCCCTGGAGTTCGAGTCTATGGCTACAAGTAGATGCGATAAACAAAGAGAGGGCATGGAGTTTAGCAAGAGCGGAGCGGATACGCAGCGTGACACGACCCAGGAGCATTGATAGGGGCTACCCGTCAGTTCTCGCATGCAGATGCATGGCCAGGTGGGCATACCATGGACTTCGTCGCGCACCAGGGCACCCTAGACATTAATGTCGCTTGCAGCGAGGGCACGTACAAGGAGAGGTGAGACGCACCAGAAACTGATCCACTGAGCGCAGCCGACATGTTTGGACACATAGGTACTGACTATCATATAAACAGCCCAGTAAACTCGTCCTCGTCCTGCAGCACCTGTGACCTACCCATAGTTTCGCAATGTCCTTTTCTGAGCGATATGTCAAAGTTGCATGTTGATGCGAGCGGGTGAGCGGAAACGAGCAAGGTCGCCCTCATCGGGAAAATATAGCTAGTAGCCCTAACCCTAAACCTCCACTCGGCATGCATCCCTCTTAGTTGCACGCTTCGCTCAACATTCTGTCACATTTCCGCTGCTTTTTATCATTTGTGAGCTCGGTTGACTCGATTCTTTTTACCCGACGGAGAAGATGTTGCATTGGATTGCCTGCTGTGGGTTTTCACAAAGTACTCTTCCGTGGAATAGCTCGTGGAACAGCAAATTGAACTTCGTGCAAGTTTATAAACTTTGATTATCCTTCATAGAGCTGTCTCCATATGAGTGCATGTCCCCACTGTTGGCGCTTAGAGGAGAAAGGAAGATGTGTTCAGACGAAAGGTGCAGTACGAGATACTAGGCGCCAGGCGGTAGAGTCACAGGTCCAACAATGGTTCGCATCAAAGTCGGACATGTGTGAATATGAGCAAGAAGCAGGCTTGTATCAAAGCCATAATAGAAAGAGGTAATGTGAAGATATCATAGCTCAGAACACATGCTCTGCGTCCTTTGCTCCACTCCGAAGCTTCATAGTCCCCGGAGGTGCGCATTTGTTTACTAACCTCCTCCATTCGGGATCATGAGGCATATCTCGTAGAGAATGCAAGGCCCATGAATCTGCAAAAAAATAATCAGTTTTTACGCAATGAAGAGGCTGCACAGTCGCTTACAGGGCTTCATCACCGGTTGGAATTCTGAAGCGAGCATGAAGACCAAGATAGGTGTACGTCCTCCAGATCGATCCATTGCATCGGCCTCCCGAATGTACTTCTCCACGTATCGCTTTCCCTCACCTGCCTTGAGTTCCGCAACAAGCTCGATGTCTGAAAGAACGTCTGTGATGCGGAATACTCCGCATTTTGTAACGCGAAATTTGTAACGAACGTCCTTTGATGCCTGAGGTGTATACTCGAGTTCACCGAGGATGACGTGCGTCCGGCCACGAGAAGGATCGCGATGCAGTCCGAGTGCACAGGAGAATGCATATAGCCTATTTGAGCACGCCGCATCGCGCCAACCCATATAGTCTTCGACGAGCTGTGCAGTAGAAGGATCAGTCTCTCGTAGTTCCTGCAGGCGTGCCTTGTACTGGATAGCGTTTCTGAAAAGAAGTTAGTATTAATTGTTAATCCTCAGCTTGATTAAGGATACCGACTTGCAAGCTTCCCTAAACGTGCCGCCGTTAACTTCAATCCGTAGACAATGCGGGAGCACCTACTTGTGCATGGACCAATTCGCTTTCTGGCATTGTCTAGAGCTTACAGAGCGATGTAATCTGTCACAACTTGTGCTATAAGTCTGAAGAAATCACTTACCAATACCACGCGCTCTCACATCCTGCGCATCGAAATAAGGTCTTATGCGGTTCTCGCGCACCGCAAGAGTAGCATCTCCTCAACATTCGATCATCCATACCGGCTGTAGGTGCACGCTTGACACTCTCAAGCCATTTGCGGCCACCGAGGGCAATAAGCACAGGATGCGCCTCCTGGTCGTCGCGCGCGAGCACTTGGTAGAGCTTGTCGACCAGGATCAGCCGAGGATTCTTGCGTAGTAATCTTGCAGCCCAGTCTGTGTGTCTATAAAGCATCTGAATACGCTGCTTCTGACTCAGTGTGAGCCCAGAGATGTGAAACGTACTCTTTCTGGGCCTCGGGATCCTTCCCCAAGCGAAGCAAAACGTTTGACAGATGTATACGACTCATCAAACGAGCGTGCGCTGGAACTGGGGTTGTAGTACACTGTGAATCCGCGGCTTCTATGACATGCTCCAGGGCCTGTCTTGTATGGTCTGTGAATATCCCACATAGAACGAGTGCATCAGCATATGCTTCATATAGAGTTCTGGGCAACCATATCTGTGAGACCAGGCTTGCCGTGAGAGCCGTTTCTACTCACGGGTATTGAAACCACAAAGGCTTGTCTGTATCTGCGTCCCGCTTGATCGTCTCGAGTAGAACCATGTAATGCGGCAAAGCACTGAAGGGTCGGTCAAGTGTCGGCCCCCTGATTCTCTGGCTGAGTATCTTCCTGTACAAGAGTAAGGTGAACTTACGACAGATATGTGGTCAACTTGTAGTGAGCGTTGAACAGCTGTGAGAAGATGTTACAATCACGACTAGTCGATCGCAGCAACGCATTGTGGCGTCGTACCAGTATGCTATTGATTTGTCCAGGCCTTTTATCATGGGGTAAATACCAAGATGAGAGACACAACTCCTCTTCGCAAGACTCTTGACACGACTGGATGATATTGAAAAGTGCAGACGCCACAGGGTCGAACAAGTCGCGTGGCACTATGTACAAAGGGGTCGGATTAGTAGAACGTTGCACGGTATTGTGACGACGCAATCACCATCCATGACGTTAGCATAAAGGCTGAATTTTGACAGATTCTTCATTCTCATTGTCCAAGCCAATGGCGGAGGAAAGGGATCGGAGAGACCACTTCCGGTTGGTGGTTGTAGTGGATGAAAGACACGATCTCCCAGACGGGTAACTGCAGCTAGATGGTTACTCACAAGATCTTCCGCATTCAGGAATCACTTACGTTCTTCCACATCCTCTCTAACGGACAGCATCGATGGAAGCGCGAAATCATGAGGTAATGATACTACCAGATAACCAGGATGAACCCGAGCAAAACTCGCATTCAGTACATCCTTTTTGCTTTCGACAGTTTGTGGCGGCATGAGCGAAAGTATTCGAAGCGGGTACTGACACAGATTCAAGATATCTCGCAGGATGTGAAGTATATTTTTACTACGAGGAATGGCGACAGACACTCGTCGGTTTAAAAAGACAATCAGACAGGTCGAGCGTCTGATTTCAAGCTCCAAGCTTCAACGCGCATGTGGTTGCCACGCCTCAGTTCCGGCGGACCGCCGTACAACCGCCGCACAACTTACAAGCAAGGCGCCGTATTTGGTCGCCAGCCCAGATCTGCATCGATCGTTTGCACCGATGTATTGTACTTGCATTCTTATCTGACTTCCATCACGGAGAATGCATCAGCGCTCTGCCAGAACATCCACTCCGATTTGGCAAGCGGTACAAGACAGGCGGAAGGCCGTAGCAGGCATGATAGTCCTTGGCGTTTCCGACACTGTCTTGGTATTCTAAACTGACCTTGAACTGTCAGGCAATCATCATACGGGCAGGGTAGGGTGAAGACATCCTTAGTAATTGTCCAACATCAAGAAATCACACGCGCTAGAACGAAAGGTCCGCTTGACGTCACGACCGACGGACTTTCTCTTTCTCTTTCATCAGGTCTGTCGTCTTCCCCATGTGTACAATTGAGATGTGATGCTGATGGCCAAGAAGTGACACAGCGGCGGTTTTCCAGGACTGTTCGATCCAAGCAACAGGCTGACACGTGTCGTGCAATACGGGGATGGTCGGCGTGTTGCACGACTCGAAGACGGGACGAAACCCTTACTCGGGAGTCGGACAAGGCATCGACGGCGGCGACGGCGACGGCGACCACATCGACTTCTTCCATTTCGCGAAGACAACGCAGGAGATGATGGTGCTTTGCTGTTGATGGGCGGGCGGAGATGCCGATGGACGCGGCTGGATCGATTGAAATCCAGGGTGGTCCGGCACTGAGTTTGGTAAGCGGCTCCGCAGACGTGCCTATGTTAGCAGTGCTCATGGATTTATTGTGACCAAACCTGACGTCAAGGCCTGACGAACACTGCGGCAGTCGCACATCCGGCTTCGCCACGCATTCTACAGCTCGCGGGGGATCATCTGCTGCCCCAGCTGCCCTTGTCGTTTCTCATGTCGCGCGGGCTCAAGATGTATCAGCTTGATCTTCAGCCGTGCTTTTGCAAATCGAGGTACAATTGGTCCTGACCTGTTGTAGTCGTGGCTGGCTCAAATTCTCCAGGGACGGTCTTAATTGTAGCTTTGTTTATAGAGCTTTGGCTTCTGGTGTCAGAGCCCGTACGTAGAGGTGTCCCAGAGCTAACGGCGCCGGTATCATTGCGACTTACGCTGAGGATTGCTGTTGCACCGTGGTCTGTACCGATGCCGATCAAGGTGAGCTGTTGTGCACATAATAACTTTATATTCACCAACCAGGGTTGAGAATGTGATGGGCGTTGTGTTAAATGCGGGGAATTCAGCCCTTGGACGGAGCCATGCTCCCATCGCAACGATGTCACACTCGTCGATTTGTTGTAGGGCTTCTACCAGCATTCCCGAGTCTTCTTTGAGCATGTGAGGGTTCGTCATGCTAACTTTCGGCTTAGGCGTGGTGAAAGGTCAAGAGGCGTGGGTCAGAGGAGAACAAGGAACGGATTGCAATTAGTGCGCCGTCTTATATCAGTTTTTGAGCGGCACTGCAGGCAATATCTTACCCTTACGCATCCTTACATCGCTCCAAGACTGGAAACTTTGTGGTCGAGCGCAAGACTCAGCCTCAACACGTGGAGGAAACGACTATACAGTCCGGGATCGGGCTTGCGGAAGGATACGCTGTGAACTGGTATGTACCCTACAGCCAAATTGGCCCATCACTCATTCATCGCTCTATTACGTTGAGGAAAGGATACGCGACGACTGAACGAACACTGGCAAAAGGTTATATGAATGTCACTTCCGAGTAGGATGGGCAAGGTAGAGGATATCTGCTGGAGGATGAAATACCCGGCTGGAAGACTCTTTTGTACCCCCTGGCCATGATCAACTGTCTGCTTGACGGCGGTTGGCTCTGGACGTTACTCTCCCATCGAATAAATTACGACTTATTCGGGAGGTTGGGAATTTGGGGGCTGATCGATTGGAGCTTAACAGGCTTCCAGCTTGTGACCGTCCACCCCGATCATGTCTAGTGCTACCCATCACGAAAAATGCTCATTCCCCTTAGATTTCCCGTATCCTAAATTACTGAGATGCATGAGTAGTTATCAAGCTGTCAGTGCGTTTCTAAATCTCGGTTTACATATGACTTTGTACCTGGAGCTCAAAGACGCGGTGCTCATGAGAATTAAAAGCATCTTAGGACGCTCTTTCGTGACCGCGACCACGACAAATTCCTGCTGCATGGGTCCTGCTGGAGTGTCGAATGCCATCTGGAGACCGAGGGTCCCAGGAAGTGTCAGTTGTCCAACTAGTGACAGGCAAATAGACCAAATCTTGTTCTAGCCTGCATTGTGCCCGATGGTTGGATGATCTCGGATTCAAGCACAAATCAAGAACAATGCATCGGAATGTCTCCCAATGTTTAATTTCGCGAAGCAACCGGACATCGCACTTCTCACGATATGAACTCCGTCAGACGCTGGTCGTTCAAGCCACACTCCGCTATGCCGTGATCCGCCTAATCAAAACGGCCTATGGACTCTTTTGGCAACCTCAACATATGGAGCTGATTTGTTCGCGAGCGCCGGAAGTCATGTCTGAAAATGTCGCATTGTCCGTCTTCGCTATTCAGTCGATCGGACAGTTGAATGAGCATCCGCGGACAGTGAGTCTGCAAGTGTCTCTATCTATCACTTCTGTGATCATTGCACACCAGCACAAACACTATAGGCAAGGTGCGCGTTTGTTAGATTCTGACAGCTTCGCAATTCATATGCCTGCCAACAGATCTAGATATCCGGAAGGTCCGCAGCTGTCCCAGGGCGCTCGCATCAGAAGCTCATCAAGTCCATGAAGGCCCTTGCGGCGAGATTCGAGGTCTCCCATATCTCCTGCCTGACGCTCAGTTCCAGCGCACCACATTCCTTGATGCCGAGGGCACAGCTCTGCTCTCTCGTCCCCACGCAAATGACCATTCTGTCGATGAACAAGACGCAATTCCGAAGCCACACTAACTTTTCAAGCGGAGCACAAGATGCTGACTACCATAAAGAGCCTTTTCCTAACAATCATTCTGGAACAGAGAACGACATGATGGACATGCTGAGACCTTTCGCCTTGGACTTACCGGTACCCTTTACAGCTCCTTTGCAATTTCAGGATTGCCAAATTTCGGCGTTTGCACCTGATCCTTCGACACAGGTGAGCTTCATTTGACAACGTCAAATTTTGCATTCAATTTAATCCATTCCACACGGACAGAACGCGGATACAAGGTCAGCCGAACACATCGCGGCATCCCCCAGCATCTTACAATGCACGTTCAGCAGCAAGCGCCGTCTTTTCGCCTCATGATGAGACCAGCCTTGGTGCCCCCACAACGAAGACACAGTCGCCATACAGCGCCGCAGATGTTGGACCGGGGTCGGTATTCACTCCCGAGCTCAACTGATGGTAGGTTTGGGTCTTTCATTCCGTATACAACTAGCGTCAAGACAGTCCTTCCCAGGATCATTGGCCTACAGGGTCGGCATCAAACGCTGCTCCGAATGTGATGCGAGGTAATGACCGTTCTATTTGACAGGACCACACGTCGCATGCATTGTTAACATCTGAATACGCGACGCCGGTTGCGCTGCTTAAGGGCTATCCGCCTACTCTTGGAGCTCAGCCCAGCGCTCAGCGTACAACACCTGATACAAACGGAGATATCCCCCAGTGGATACCGGTACAAGAGTGCGAAGCTCCACAATATGAGGCCAGTGCCGTTCATAATCTGTGCTGCAGAAGCACTAATGAGGACTCTGATACAGCCCACGGATACCGATATCGCGGGAATGCAAATACAATATTTCACGCGACCGATGTTCCAGACCACACCTTCCTACGTCGCTCAACGCGTCGATTATTCTTCATATGTAACACCAAACAGCGCTGTCGGCCAAGCACCACATGTCTTGACGTCGCAGGTACCTCCGCAGAGTTCAACATCGACAAGACAGTGACGACACCTAGTGCCATCGACGCTGCCAGCGAGTCCTATGGGGCCGCCTGCTGCGGTGGGGTGGAACCGTCATTGTCTTAGTTGCGCATTGCACTGGCGGGAGTGCAAATACCTCGACAGCGGTGGCCGGATCTACAGGTACACACTTCCGTCAGTCATCGAGGTCATTACTCACATGTTTCAATCCGGTCATCGTCCACCATGTCCTGCTCGTGATCTGATATGCCTCATCATCTATGTCCTGCATCTACAACCCGCCTCCGTGGGGATGTGTCCCAGTAGTGGTCGGGGAGGGCAGGATCTTAAAGGGGCTGTGGAAGGAAGTGAAAGGCAGTGAGAGAAATTTCGAGACCATCAAGGACTACCTTCGACGCACTCGCGGTATTTGACCTGAGCGGTGATGGATTGTGGTGCGGGCCGTTGCAGCTGGAGCGAGATTGATGTTGGAGCATTGGATTTCGCGGGCGAGCTCGCGCGTGCTGGAGACGGCGAGGGTTGCCAAATCGGGCGACGAGGTATATAGCTGCGACGATTTCTAGTTGTACCTCACGCGTTTGCCCACCGCTCTCGGGTCCAAACGCGATGGAGTCGAATCTAATCCCGCTTCGATTGTTTCAACAATTGAGGTATATGAAATCATATAGGTTCGTTGTGTGGAGTCCAGATAGAGCTTAGATTTCTGGACCAAGGGAATCGTCATAAGTATAGCAGGATTCTGTGCAAGGCGTGAACAAGAGGTGCAAGGGAGCTGTCGTGCGCAGCTATTGCCTTCCTTCCCCGTCGGGCGCTTATGGGGCCCTTCCTGATAAGGTGATCTCGCCCGGCCCTTGAGCTTGATCTTTCACGATCTCTGTTCTCCTGCAGCGAACCATAGACAAACTCTGATTCTGGATGGTCTATGATTAAGCAGGGCTGCCGTAGACGTCAGAAGTGTGTACTTCTGAGGTGCGGACGGAACTTGAACAGATCACCCCCCTTTTGTCGTATTTGCTGTGATGCAGCGCGTATTTAACGACGGCGCCCAGGAGCTCAGGGGACGTGTTTCGATGGCGGGATGGTGGAGGTGCGCATGCTCATTACACACAATTGATACGCTCGCAATACCAGCCCACGATAGCCAAGATACCATCACGACTCATAAATATGGATGGCATGGTCGGTAAGCCACATATACGCTCTTCACGACATATAACACCCGAAATCGACCTCATTCTAGTCCAACAAGAACTTCCCTCCCAGTATGAGGCACATGAATCTGTTAGTATCACAGTACCTAAGATTAAACGAGACAATCAGCTTATCATCGCTTTATCAGTAGCAGACTCCATCGTTGGTATGAGTCACGAAGTTGGAGAGACACAAAAGGACAAGGGGAGCTTCTGATTATGCAGCACTCGCCAGTGCAGTACCCGCTTTTTGAACCAACTTCAATGAGAAACGCAACACTTACATGCAGGGATTATGAGGACCTGGTCGTACGCATTGGCGCTTGTGACGAATGTGCATCTCGCATCGACCCAGCAGTACAGATTGGTTCCTGAGTTAATGCCTGCGGTCCAGACATTGATACTGCCCGCGGACGAGGCCGTCGAGCTGCCTTGGTCTTAGCCTTCTTGGTAGGTGGTGCCAGATCTTCGTGCATCCCGTGTTGCTGACCCACGATCCCGCTGCCGCGGCGTTTGCGACCTCGTTTTCTGTCACCAGGTGGGCCAGAGTTTTCACCACATTGTGCTAGAAGCTGGACCCTTGGGTCTCCGCGTTCTTGATCGGGTACCACTCCGGACGGTTCGGTAGGTCCTACGACGCTTTAAGCACACCAGCTGAATGGCTGCGGTCGTAAAGACTAACCGGGAAGCAATGGCCGCAGCCCGTTTTGTAAACCCCATGATATCAGTGCCGACAGCTCGCTCTGCCGGGCCAAACCTTTAGTCGTGCCTCTGTGAACAGAACTGCAATTGATCCTGACCTGCTGTAGTAGTGGCTGGCTTGAATTAGCTGGTTTCTCTCCAGGAACATCCATTGTTGTTTTGTTTGTCGAGCCCCGGCTTCTGGTGCTGGAGTCTGTATGCAGTTGTGCCCTGAGCCTACTACTGCTGATAATATTGTGACTGGTGGACCCGCTGTTGACAGCAGAGCGCTGCTGATGTGTCGTCGCCCCCACCACCGGTACCAGTCGTGGTGGGCTGATCCATTCGTAGGACCTGTGGACATTAACAAACAGGCTTGAATACATGATGTCCATTGCATTCAAATTCCGAAGCTCGGACCTTGGACCTAACCATGTCCGCATTGCACCAAGGTCGTATTGCTCGATTTGTTGAAGTGCTTCATCTAGCGTGCCCGAGTCTTCGGGGACCATGAGAGGGTTTCTCATACTTCGGTGGATATGTGAAGATAGCGCAAGAGGTGGAGATGTAGGAAGAATACATAGACGGGTCATTGGGGTCCCAGCTTATATCAGGCTCGAGCACCGTTGCGGACAGATTACATCGCTTACGCGTCCTTTGATTCCGCTGCTAAGGTACAAGGCTATTTTTCCGAGCGCAACGACATCCTTTCAACACGTGCAGAGTAAGCGACTACTGAGTCCGGAGTTCATATGGCGGAAAGATATGCTGCTCCCTGCAGCCGAGCCCACCGACTACTTACCCCCGTCCCAAGAACGATGTGTCTGGAAAGACGTAGAAAGAACAATCACGGGTCGATGAACATTAGATGAAATGAGAATACAGGGTAGTATGTGATGTGAAAATACTGCGGAAAACATCTGTGATCTGCGGCGTCTACCGTGACCAATTGCGCCAGACCATCCATATGTGTTCCTGCGTACCGTTCAGCCGTCGGGGCAAACCCATGTTCTGGGACGATGATGCCGGCTTATTACTTGTATTCGCACAAGTGCATCAGGAACCGTTCCGTTTGGACTGGTAAGACGAGTCAATGCGATCAATGTTACCTTTTCGGAAGGCGACGGGATACGCTGCAGATACTGTCAGAAATCCTCTTTGGATCGTGCTGGAAGAGCCGCTGGTAGGGCGCTTGCAATTTAACATGCTTCCAGTACATGCCCCACCAATCCGCGCTGCCGGGACAACGCCCAAGAAGTGTGGCATTGAACAGAGCGCTTGTCGGACTTCAATTTCCCTCCTGAGGCCCGAAGCGAATGTCTGTGGGACAGAGAGAACAATGGAGTCCACGATAAGAAATCTCGCCCATGATGCCGCATCGAACGTTACACCATTATACTCGCTTGACGAGTCCCCATAATTCCTCTACCGCGGGCGTGGGTAGCATCCTAGTTTCATGGAATTTGGGCATGGTATGATCGTCGCATCGTATCAAAGACCACCACAAGCAGCGTACTTGGACGTTCCAGTCACAATGTACGAGTGGGCGGGCCTACATGCATGGTTTCGGAAAGATGGCGTGAGTTGAGCTTCCACGATAAGCATAAAATACTCAATTTGACATGTATGTGAGCATGATCCGAGTCCTCGCTGGGTATCCATTCATATGTGTGCTGGAGACTCAAGTGCATCTTCCAATTATTTAATACCCAGATGTGGTTGAATAAGAGCTCACCTCGGAGTATGAGTATACTGCAGCACCTAGCGTCCAACACTCTAACTCTGTCTCGCACGCACATCCCTCGTTGTCTATGGCGCTGCGCACGGCACTGCACCCTGCTTGATGTCGGCCACTTCCCATCTTCCTCACATCACTGGTAGTGATCTCGCACTTCTTTCTTTGTCAGCATTCCGAGACCGATCGTTCGTCGACTAGGTGCATAAGACCATGAACCGTGGTCCATCACGAGTGGCTGCAGCACAGTGGCGTGATCCCGGCTTCGACATGTACACGGGCGGGCATACGCGCCCAGTGCACAGGATATATGCACTGCATGCATGCCAGTTCATGAGTGGGAAAGGTGGAGGATACCCGCTGGAACCGACTCCTTTGTGCTCACTGGGCATGATCAATCGTCTGCTGGCTTGCCATCAGCACTAAACGGGACTGTTCCCAGCGAGATGAGTACGGCGTATCTGGAAGGTCTGGGATTTGGGGGACTGATGCTTGGAATTTGACAGCTGAATGTCAATTTTCAGGGAGACAGACAAACGCCTAAGAGGTCGAATAGCAGAATTACTACACAAGATCTGACATCAGAAGCTATCCCGCGTGGTAGACTCAACACGTATGAGAGGCGTGGTTGGGGCATCAGGAAAATATCACTTTGACTTGGACGCCTTTCGCGTCGCTTTTAGGCGCTTCTGCGGCTTTGCTGGTCGTGAAAGGCCGCGACAGCCGCCGAAAAGCCCTAAAAAGGCTCGAAAAGCGATATTCTCCTGATGCTGGGAAGTTGCTCAGCGGCGAACCCCGTTAGGCCATCCCATCTGGTTATGCCATGACATTTGATTCTTACAAATCTAGTCATCTTCACTTGACAATCGGCCAGTCAGTATTGATATTGTGCACACGGCATCACGAGGACGCATGAATGCAGAGTGATGGGCGCCAGATGTCATGGAACTTATCACATCTATGTGATTTGAAAATGGGTGGCTATCGTGGCGCATGAGATCATCAGAGTGAACATATTCAAATGTGAGTTGAACAGGAAGTCCAGGCGTCCCAGCAGGAAGGATGCTATCCGTGCTGCACTGCCGTCTCAGTCCGGCTGTTGCCGAGATCTGATCGTGCGCAAGGCCGTCGGCTGAGCGCCAAGACTACATTGCGCCCGGCAGTGGCACTCTTTCTGCAGCTCATTGTTTCTTATCTCGTTCAGCAGTGTATTTTTCCCGTTGCGATCACATTCAAATAATAAGAATCTGGACTGAGTCAGCGCCACTCTTTTTGCCAATACTATGGACTGTCTCGCTGGAGGCTTTGGCTTAATTTGATCCCTCTGCAGATTCTTTGCAGTCCACGCTCTTGAGTGCATGCTACCAGTTCGTCTGTAAGTGTTTTGTTTTTTATTTACTCCACATTCCCACAGTTTCTTCGGTGATTTCGCTGTAGCCATCACCGATCCTGTATTGTCGATCGAGGAATGATTTTTCATCGTCATAGTAAGTAACAGCCATGAGATCAGAGATGGAGAGGATGGTTACTAGAACAGCATTTATTTTACTCATGTGATCATCTCGCGTCAGAACTCTTGTTTCTTTCGCAACGGCCAGATCAACACCTTCTAGCACTGCTTGACTCGTCAGCTTACTGATCATAGGACTTTCCCAGGATTCACGGTTTAGTCGAAGGAGCAGCTATCCTGGAGAATATTGAGTGCTCTCTGGGATGGAGAGATCTTCTCAGTTTACTTGCGCGCTGCTCTTGACTAGAACTGCTGCGCTGCGTTCGAATGCACCACCCAGTTTAAACCTGCTTCTCTCGATCACGTTCTTAGAGCTGGTCTAATTTTAATGCTGGCTGTGATAAGACTACTTTCAATGTTGTATATCTTCCAAAAGGAAGGCTGAATCTATATCCTGCGGGAGTATCCTAGCAACGGGTGGATGTGATCTCTCCATCGAGTTGCAATCTAGCTTCTGTCATTCTACGATGCTTCTTTTCACATTTCAACCATTGCGGTCGCATCTCTGTTATATTTTCGACAAGTATCAGGATGCGTAGAGCTTCAGATGCTGTTCCAGTTGAACGACCTTACCAACTGAGATGGTAGGCATGTTGAATATCGCAACCATAAAAACAAGTGGTTCTTAAGCCTTCACTAAATATCTGAGCTTCACAGTCGACCACCTGTTCTTTAGGTTGAAGATCTACGAAGGGATACAGCAAGTCTGCCGGAATGTATGGCCCAAGTGTTCCATATGAGGTCTTCACCGTCCTACAAAACAAGTGTGTGAGCACCTGCCATAATTCCCGTGTTTACTGATCCATTCACACATATATAGCTGGGTGGCAAGCTGCTGTACTGTAGCGGTTTCCGGTACAGTCATACGGCTTAGCTGCTGCGGTCCTCCTGACGGCTTCATTTACAGCACTTGTGTTCTACGACCACATGGCAACGGTATCTCGCGAGGTGGAGCTTATCTGGGGACGAAAGTGGAGCAGCGTCACACTGCTCTTTTACTTGAACCGATGGACAATGTTCGCCTGGGCAATACAAAGGCTACCGGGAGATTTTATGCCATTGACCACATTACTGGTGAGGACTTTGATTGTACTGTACTTGAATGTATTTGAGAACTGAATGTTTGACATAGAGGTGTGCATGCACACTATCCTGCATCAGGAGAATGTCGCATTTGCTTTCGGGCACTTTGACGCCTTCTGCGCCACTTCCAGGCGCTTTCTCGCCTTGCCTGTGCGTGAAAGGCTGCGACAGCGGGCGACAAGACGTAAAAGACTCAGGAAGCGCGCCAAGCCAACGCGACATTTTCCTGATGTTTCTGGATTATGGCTGAACTATTATTTCTCACACTGACACGGACGGGCAGCTGTGCAGGCTACAACGACTTTGATGAGGCTTACACCATACTGATAACCATCATCTGGGCTGGTGAGGTCCTCAAGCCGGACAGAAGCTAGACTACTGATTTTATCTGCAGTCTTCTCGGGTGTCCGAATGTACGCCATCAGCGGCAGGAGCTGGTGTCTCGCCTCGATTGTTTGCCTATTGAACTTGGCTCCTGTGGGTGTAAACGCGGTACGTCTATCATCGCAATCACCCTAAGAAGTCATTCTGTACTTAGCATGTATCCACAACAGTATCTTCATTTTGTCGCCCTCTTTTATGAGATTGTTGATCTTCCAATACTCGGAAATACATGTTACGGTGTTCTCGTTTTAGCATCAAATGCTGAAAAAATTGCGTCAGTGGTACACATTTCTGTCTCTACGATACGCTCACGCATACTGCCTAGATGTAAGTTGACCTTCCATAGCCACCAGACCTTCTCACAGCTTGCAAGTGGCGGTCGGCACTAGGGTTTGTGTGATCGCAGCCGATGTTCTTATCCTGGTTGTCACATGGATGGCAACATATCGGACCTATCGGGACTCCGTGCGCAACAACATCCAAGCACCTCTTGTCGGGCTGCTGCTGAAGGATGGTGTGCATCGCTTCATTCTGGTTGAGTATCACTAGTTCTGAAGATTTTATTACTACAGGCACCCTGTACTTCACGTGCGTAATGCCCGTTCTGTTGGGACATATCTCAATGCAGTGGGTTTGCATAGGATGCTTCTGGCACTCAACGTCTTGAACATAGCTGGGACTTTAAGTACCGTAAGCCTAGAAATTTCAGCAATGTCACATAAAGGATCTAAACCCGGATAAGTTCTTTTTATACACAGCATCATTATTCACCACTCCGTAGGCTTTTTGGTTGAATTTTTTCAAACATACTAACCCTGCAGCAGGCTTTCCTCGATAATCGTCACCCATTTCCTTCTTAACCTCCGCCAAGCTAGTACAACTGCAACTTCGAATGACAACCTTGGTACCGTCCATTCATCATGCACGCAAGATGGCAGTCAACCCCGCTCATGGAGCTCACGTCTGAGCTTCAATCACTCATTCATCGACAATATGGGAGAAGATGTCGATTACAGCTTCGACACGTCCCACCTTGGTCTTGACACAGCATTCCCGGAGGATGACGTAAACAAGCCAGTCTGCAACGCAGATGGAATGGACGAAGAGACTGGTCATGTTGCCTCTGATGCTCATTTGAACGAACCCGACGACACGCCCGCAGTGAGCAGTAGTGACCCATTCCGGGCCGTGGTGGAAAATCTCATGGTGCACAGGGAGATTGTGCAGATCCGCCACAAGGCGATGATGCAGCCGGAGACCGAATGAACGGGGATGGCAGTATTGAAGTAAGTGTGCATTCAACATTCCCGAAGGTTAGCTAATCTCGGATGTTTCTAGTCTTCTACGTTTGCTCGCCTGGCATTTTCTTGAATTACTTGACACCCTTCGCGCTGTATACCCGTCCTTGGATATCTTGACAATATCTGAACGTCTTGCAATGTATTCTCTGTGCCGACATCACTCGAGTGTGAACGTCATCCAGGACTAAGCCAGCCAGCTGAAGTTGCTAGGTACCTACGCGCATGAGCTATGTGGCTCAAACCCTCTTTTGTCTCTACATAAGCGTTCCACACGCTATGGTCCTGCCACGCGTCAGTTTAGAATACCAGCGCCTCACTGCAGAGCTGTGTCTCTCACAGACGTGTTTGAAAGATGACATGAGTGGATCGAGTTTCACAGCAAGCATAAAATGTGTGATGACGAACCGAGTCTTCTCTGAGTATCCAGTCGCATGTGTGCTAGAGATTCGAGTAAAAGCCCCAATTATTTGAGCTCCAGTACGACTCTTGAAAGGTTGCGTCATCGCAATACAATGGTAATACGATACTGCAGCATCCGGCATGCACGACCGGGATTGCGACATGCCCCGGTCGTACAGTGACATATATCGGCGTAGCTAGTACGAAGTTGCTACTAGCAATGCGCCAGTAGCACCCGGTACAGGAAATGTCAACCAGGTATCGACGAAGCATCCAAGTCGAATCGAAGACAGAGATCCATGAGAAAATCTGTTGACACTCACCAGATCGGCTTATGAGCGCTGACAATGCGGCACCTGCAATGCTCAGATCTGTGGTATTTGAGACAACTACAGCGACCCACAGAGAAGTCCAGGGCCGTGAGTAACAGAATATAGGTAACATCAGGGACGACCTAGATATTGCATCATTCGCGGTCTCAAAAAAAAGCAGCAGTACTACACCTGGGAGCCATGGGGATATCTGCGATATGGACATAGGGGATGACTATGTCAGCATTCCGCCTGCTGTTAGATACTGGCAGCGGACCTTTGCATATGCAATCACTGCCGCAGTGACACTGCGTGATCTTCGTCTCTCGATACAACAGGCCAATACACGGTCCATAACCGCCGGTGACGACTCAATTGCGGGGCTGTACGGCGAGCTACGGAGATTATGTATGTGCCAGAATGCAAGGTATCTGTCGCTAGTCTGCTTCGCAGGCAGACGCTCTGCAAGAGCGCGCCTGGAGACTGTGGCTGACAGTCGGCATCCGCCGAGATCTCATCGTGCGCAGTGCGCGCATTCAAGGGTCCATCGGTGTTTTTCAGCTGCACTGTCGACCTGATGAGGTCTTTTTGTGTCATCTGCAGCATCTCGATGTGCAGCTCATCTGATGTGCTTCGTCTGACATCTCACGCTCTAGTCCTCGCCATCTCGTCGTCCGGTTCAGCCAGCTCCCAGTGCAGCACATCCGACTACGTTTAACTTGGCGTGGCTCCAGGCTCTAGGCATCTCCATGTTGCTGGGACGTCCGGTCCTTTTAATTCTACCGTGATTATACTAGATCTACGCCCTAATTGCACGGATTACTGCGACCTTGAGTTCTGATCTTGAGTTCTTGATAGCAAGACCATCATGCACTGGCCGTACTGCGTGGATCTCCGTTCTCTCTCCCGACCTATTGAAGGGAACGCGATCCTGGAATGCTGCAGTTTGAAGTTACTGCTATTTCGCCGTCCAAATCTCTCGCTGCCAAATCATATGCAGTGGCCAAGTGGCACCCCGAGAAAATATGGGCGGAAGACACGAACGGGTAGGATTACCGCGGCGAGGATCATGCTTTGCAACCAGTTAAGATGTAAAACAAGACTATTTCTCGTGTTCACGTTCGCATTAGCTCTGCACTCATAGAGTCCAGCTCGCCATTCGCTCGTCTCCGAGCTAGTGGTTAGCTACGTACAGCAGATATTACGGTCATGGGGATAGTTAGGAGACATAAACAGACACGGACGTGGACACATACGTGCGACGTTCAGCCAGCAGGGCTTCCCCGAGGCATTCAACAGCCGCGATATCTAGGCAATTCACGATTCGTACATGATGCCGCCTCCGAAATACCGGCCTCCTGGTAGATCTCCAGATGCGAACTGTCCACGCTTCCACAACTCGTCGTCATGGGGATGCGAAACACATTATGACTGTATGAGATGTCAGAGAGACTGAGTCAAGCGGAGCGGTATGTCCTTTGATGCGCCGACAAGATAGGTACATTGTGGATGCTCGAATTGATGGTATAACGAAATTACGTACTCATCTTTGAGCTGCTCGCCGAATAGAAGGTACTGAACAACAACATGATGTCCAGCCGAGCCAGCAACAGCCTCACAGTGTGAGCGATCCAGAAGGACCGTCATCGGTGCGCGCCTGGATGAAGATGAGGCTGGCGGTACGACCAAACCATCTGTCCATGGTTCAAGAGGCACGAGATGGAACCGGCGTACTGCGAGTCGTGTGCAGGTGTGGAAGAAATGGCATGGTGATCGGCAGCAAATCCTCCGTCACCTCCGTCAGTACACAATCAGAACGCCAGAGACCGTGAGATCCACACCGAGTCTCCCGTAACCCCGTTGGCCAATCTATCTGTGACAGCACTCCGATGCGGACGTGGCGCGGTTGTCAAACCCGGGGAGCTCTGAGCAAAACGACGTGACCTTCGCAGCGGCACAGGAAGAGACGGAACAACGACGGTGACAACGAGTCGAGATGTCTTGCATCATAGAAGCAGGAATTAACTCCGCCAGAGAATCCTTGGCCTAGGAGCATGTATTGATGCAATCGATGTACGCGAGACAGGGCGACTTGTCTGAGAATGTCGATTGACGCGGCCAAAGTAGCGAACACCTAGCCTAGATGGTCGAAGGACGGATGAATTATGACTTATGTCAGAGACGTTGAGCACAGTGTATATATAGTTGAAATTTTTATCTCAGAAACAGACTCTTACAACAGGGGAAATGGTCTTACTTCGCACAGCGCTCCCGGATATCATAGCCACTCCAGCACCTGCACCGTCTGCCCGACCCTCTCCTCAGCTATACAGCATGCAAAGTCGACGCAGAAAGTCTGCATCCGCAGATGTGCCAGATTGCGATACAATATTGACGAATCACCAGGAGCTCAGCTACGGCCAGTGGGGAGACGTCGCAGCCGACTGGAGATCCATGAAATCCCATGAAGTGGTTGGAGCGAGTCACGAAAGAGGAAACGCATGGGAACAGAACAGCATCGTAAGCATAGCAGAATGTCGCCAAGGTATGAACAAGAGCTCATCAACGGACTGCGGAGCAGTTATCCGCCTCGGGCGCTTACAGCTGCAGTCAGGACCTTCCCGATGAGGCGACCTCACTTTTGGCGTCATCATGCTTGCCATCCTACAACAGTCCTCAGACTACCTCCGCTGCTCAGGCTATTTGTACTCGTTGCGGCGATTACTGCGAAGAATCTGATATCCAAGAATATGACAGCTTAACAAGGTGTGTAGACAACTATTTGTACTGCGGGTACCGACCGCCATTTCTCAGCAGCTATCTCGGACGTCGATATCGTATAACATCATGAACGGACTGTATACTATACCGCTGGGGTGACAAAACTAGAGTAGAATCGAGTCACAGGCCTCACGGACGATCCGCATTGGGCTGACCTGTGTCTTCATGCGGGATCAGCTCTCTGTAACGGACCAAACCCAGCCGTTTCTGACCTTTCACGGTATGTAGCTCTAGCTGCGAGCATCGAAGTGATTGATGTGCTCACCGGTACTCGTCATCACAGGTTACTCACGACGGGCAGTCGTGCCCATCAGGCCGTCATCAGGGTATGCATCAGACCACAATGACCTTGTCGGGATCCCCTGATCCTCCTTATCGACTCATTTTGTGCGATACTGCTTCGCCTTCCTCGCCCTCTTGGAAGTCAATGCCCCGGTTCTCTCCCTCGATGATCGTAGAATCGATGCTGTGTGGTCCGTTCAGCACTCGAATCGTGTATGAAGTAACGGCATACCGAACTGCCGGACGAGCCGCTCCTGCTCCGATTCGGTAGGTGCTCCCTCTGGAGTTCTTTGAGCAAGAATGACTTGCTACCTGATTGGAGCAGAGTCATTGTGATCAGCCTAAAATGTGGCGCACATCAGATCTACTCCTACAAACAAGATGACATCGAATGCTGACCTTAATTGACGGAGGGTGGGACAGTTGTCCTACTCTACCTCCTACGTCATTTTTTGTTCTCTTGTTTGTGGGACATGCTCTCGCAGGCACAACAGGTTTGTTTGAACTCAAATGTGTATCGACCGCGACATCCTGATATTGACGAATTCCTTTAGATGACCATTCCATGAGCAAATGATGTGCAGGAGAACCAACCCGTGTCTCATTCATAGCCATCTGAGTCGGAATGTGCTACCAACGTGCTCGTCATCCCTTGACGAGATGACTCATCCTACTCCTCATTTTCGCGCTTGCGCTTCTTTCCGATCTCCTGGTGACCCTATCCCGCCCAACGTTTGAATACAATTCATCACGTTCGACGTCTGGAGGGCTAGAAGGATCAGCCACAGAGGCTAGAGTGCCTTCCGCATTGCGTGCCGAGGCCGAGGACGACTCGCGAGTACGCGCTGGTGCTCGGCGGCGGTCCCAATTCCTGGGATGAATTTGCAGGGAGAGCCTGCACCTCAAGGGTACTCGCAGCAACGCCTTTCCCCGAGCTGACGCGCAACGGTCCGCATAGTTCATGATTATGAGAGACCATTATGTAGCCCTTCTCCTCCGGAGTAGGGGGAGAGAGGGGGGCTGCAATTGTGTCGGACTTTAGGGCCCTCTCGTGGCCCGGGGCACGGCGAATATCTGTGCCTCGTCCACGATTTACGGATGCCGTCCCGCGCGACCGACCTCGAGACGTGGTTTGGGGGTGACCCTTCTTCGAGCCTCCGTCTCGGGATTGTTTCGTCTTAGTTGACGAATCGGGAACCTCAGCTTCGCCGTCAACGGGGTCCATGCCTTGTATGTACTCTTCAAGAACGACCGAGGTATCGGTGAATGTGACAGAGACCCTGCTACCATGTTCGGCAGACCTTGTGCCACTGCACTGCTCTGCAGCGGCCCATCGTCCCCTTCCGCCTGTCGGGCCGGGAAATCATTGTCACGACTATCTCTGGCTACATCTGGCGGATTGGTAAATTGTCCATCAGTTTCGGGGGACACGTTGGTGGACTGGTCCCCTTCCTGAGTTTCGACTCACGCCTGGGACGTGTGTCTGTCTTCCGCCATAGTGTGAGGCTTGCTCTGGGCCGCAAAGCCAGGCTCCGTGAGGTCATCATGATGGGAAGACATTGTTTGATCAACGAAGGAGATGTAGGATGACTGAGATCGCAGAACTGAGGAGCGCGAACACAATGCAGCGTGGATAGAAGTCAAGACGCGACCAGCGCCGGACGCGTCCACCACATGACAAAACGCGAAACGTCACACCAAGGAAAACTTCGGGTCACGCACAGAATGTCACCTGGGAAGAAGCGTATTAGAAAGGAGAACAAGAGATACCAGATCTACTGAGCGGGAAAGCACAGAGCCACCAGAATGACGATGACGACAAAGGCTGAGCAGACGAACAGAGGAAATGGAATGAATATGAGGGACAATGAGCGAAGTCGGCATATGGATAGCGAATTTGGAATTATGGACATAGCACCGAATCCGAGAGAATATACTGAGATCGCGATGTCTCAACTCAATGTGAATAACGTATTGTGCGTCCCACCGACGGCGTGTAACATGCTCCAGGATAATCTCTGGACTGATGGAGCAGGGGTTCAATGTAGCAGTATAAGTGACATGCAATGCGAAAGCCGCGACGAACCGATGATGAACCCATCCGTTTCATTATATCAAGGTTGGATCCTGATGTGGCGAGGGTTACATGTACAATCCGCGGTGGACAGTCACAGATAGAGCACTTCGCGGGAAGGTCGAGACAACGACAGCGGTCTCTTTCCAATGGGGAACATATCTATGCACGCTCGTTGGCTGTAACACAAAAGCTCACCGTACCAGAGTGTCACATCGTTCAAATACTGGTCGCAATCGGGCCAATTGCAGACTGCGAGGTCTCGCCTGAATCGTGAGCGAGCATCTTGAGCGCTGCTAGGAGATGAGGTAGAGGGTCCGTAGTGCCGGCGTGCAGTATGCAGAGCAACAAGGGGCATGGCGTCGAATGTAAAACCCGTGGAAGTAGATGTTGACGGCTGTAGGTCTTCAATTGAACGTAGAATCGAGCATTTAATCAGACAAGCTGAAGGATCACGTAGGCAAACTGCGGGCGTACCACGACCACGTAAGATCAACCCGCGACTACAAAAAATAATTCGATCTGGATGTTGCAACGACGGTCAGAACCGTCGGCACTTGATACCGATGTGAGAAAGCAGTGCATCAGTAATAAATACACAGACATAAAAGAACATTCAGACAATGAAATGCATGTTTCTCGACCTTTGAGTAAAAATTGCCATTAATAAGCGCTTTGACCGTCGCAATATCGTCGTCCACGCTACAAGATGGATGGGATGTCTTAGCTGCATTCGCAATTTCAGTCCTTTTATCCTCACTGGTCGAAATCTCGGCGTAGAAACATAGTACTGCCGGAGATCATACCATTGTAATTCCACCAGGTTTTGCCAACACAGCGGTGGTCACTGTCGATCGAAGATTTAAGTAACCATCTGACCACTTATTTTTGAGTAAAATACCGTCTATTTCAATCAGAACTTAAGTTGACGCGTGAGACTCAAGAAAATGCTCAGTGCTTCTCCGAAAATTAAACCTCACCCGCGAAACTTGCATCCCTCCACCCCTAAACCGTTTGCCGCAGTGGGTGATCCGGCCGCGCCATCCCTTTCAAATATGATACCATACTCCCAGCGGAGTATGTACAGCGGTTATAAGACGTCATGCAGTCACGCGTCGTGCGCTGCCGTGCTTCTTGCCTTCGCCGAACTGATCGTAGAAGCGGGCTGGGGAACTCTCTAGAAACGAGACGCCGTCGACTAGTTAGGGGCATGCTGCCGCATGTATGACATAAAAGTTTTCCCGAGGGGTGCCTTGGAGCAGCCTGTCTGGTGGATTCGGACTGGGTTGCTCTAGCTGCCAAAGAACACGATGATGCAGAGTGACACGTTACTCGCAGAGTCAGCATCATACAATGGAGACGACAAACTAAGATGAATCCTCTAGCCGAACCAGACTGGACGAGCAGAGATGCAGTCCATTCTTCGGAGCGTCGTCGCTGGGCACTTCAGGGCTCTCGAGTGTCCACTGCTGTGGTCGCAAGGGCCGCGTTAGGCCGCGCTCCGGTGTGCCATTGATCACGGGTCACGAGATAGCCGATCGTGATCTAGGTTCAGATCCCATCACAAGATTTACCCAGGAGTGTCGCGCCTCTCGCCTTGCGTCTCCTTTGCCATCAAGTCTGCTGAGCATTCTCTCTGATTACATGGTATCTTCAGCCCGAAAACGCTGTGTTCACTATTCCCGGTCGGACAACTTCCCCTGTCTGACTGTCGGTAGTAGGAGCCTGATAGACATGGAATGTTACGTCACTTGGGGCTTCCTTTCTGAAATGCAATGTGAAGGCGATGTAGCGACGGGATTGATCAGGAGCAGGTCGCCGGATCGCGGTAGGACTAGAGCAGCCTCGTGATCACTCGTTCTGGTGAGCATGAAATTTCCTCAACTCCAGCTTCGAGGTGGACATTCCATTTGTCATCCAGATAGCGGGCAGACTTTCTTGAGCATGTTCAAGGCCACATCTGGCTGAGCTCCCTCCAGCCTGCGCTTGCAGTCGCTGGCGAACACCTTGTCAACGTCACCCCAGATTTCGCGGTTAACAGCGCGCCCAAAGAGGCACCTGGTGCCCCGCATCCATCCGGCCGCATCAGCTCCCACCCCGTCGCCATTTGCATTTGCATCAAGATTCAGCCATGGGCCCGTGCTCAGGACTCATGACCCGGCCCGCCCTCGGGTTGAGCGGGTGGATATAAGCCCATTCATTTCGCTCGCTCGCGCAGGCCCTGGCTTCCACCGCCTCTTCCACCTTCTCCGCAACAGCGATAGCGCGGGTCAAGATGGCCAAAGGCGTATGTCCTATTCACACTTAGTTACAACATTGCCAGCACCTCTGATCTTACTTGTGGATAGTATAATGCAGCAATTGCGTCTAACCCGGTGAGTTACATTCCCGAGTCTTATCTACGCGCTGCTCAACTGTCATATTGCTCGCCCAGTATATCGTGGGTATGTGCAGTCGCCAGCGTAGGTATACAGCAATTCACACATTAACGAACGTGATGCGCAGGTTCATTCGCCTGCATCGGCGGTGGGCTGTTCGGTCTCGACATCTCGTCGATGTCCGGCGTGCTCAACGTGAGAATCTCATTTTCTCCCTCTTCCCTTCTCGCATGCTCACGTTGTCCCAGAATGATGCCTACATGAACTTCTTCGGCAACCCCAACCCAAATCAGCAGGGCGCGATCGTTGCTGCGATGCCCGCCGGTTCGTTCTTCGGTGCTCTCCTTGTCACGAAGCTCGCGGATCTCTTCGGGCGCAAGCGCATCGTCATCCTCAGCGGCTGGATCTGGGTCCTTGGTAGTATTCTGCAGTGCGCAGCAGCGAACCGTGGCATGCTCGTCGCCGGCCGTGTTATCTCTGGTCTCTCCGTCGGAATTGCGAGCGCGGTCGTCCCGATCTACCAGTCCGAGATCACCGCGCCATCCATTCGCGGTCGCATAGTGGCTATGCAACAATGGTGCACTTGACTTTCCTTTCTGTGCTCCTGTGTCTAACCGTGAGACACGCGCAGGTCGATTACGTGGGGCATCCTGCTCCAGTATTTCGTCGAGTTCGGATGTTCCTACATCAACGGGAACGCATCATTCCGTATCCCATGGGGCCTGCAAATGATCCCCGCCATCATCCTCAGTCTTGGTATGGTTGTCTTCCCGGAGAGCCCGCGTTGGCTCATTGACCACGGCCGGTGCGTCTCGCCCTGGCCTTCGACCTGATTATGATTATTGACGCGACCATGGTTCTATCCAGTAAACAGGAGGCGCTGCAGATTCTCGCGGACCTGCACGGCGGCGGGAACACGAACGACGAGCTCGTGCAACTCGAGTACGCCGAGATCTGCGACCAGGTGGAATTCGAGCGCACCCAGGGTGCGAAGAGCTACATGGACCTCCTCAAGCCCGGCATCTTCCGCCGCGTCGGCCTCGGCGCGAGTCTGCAGATGTGGAGCCAGCTGAGCGGCATGAACATCATGATGTGAGCACCACTCTGCGAATACGCATCAGAGGAATGTGCTGACAAATATGCGAAGGTACTACATCGTCTATGTCTTCCAGGGCGCGGGCCTCACCGGGCGCCGCGGGAACCTTATCGCAGACTCGGTGCAGTACGTGCTCAACGTCGCGCTCACTGGTACGTCGTGCTCTTTCTCTGCACACGCCTCGACCCTGATCAGCATCGCATCGCAGTCCCCGCGATCATTTACATCGACAAATGGGGCCGCCGCCCGATGCTCGTCATCGGCACGCTATTCATGGGCTTCTGGCTCTTCCTTGTTGGCGGGCTCCAAGGCCGGTTTGGCGCGTGGGGCACGGTCAACGACGCGCGTACGTCCTAGTTCCGCTCCATTGCGTTGATATGAGGGGCTGTGGCTGACTGGAGTGCCTGCTTCAGCGGTGTGGGTCATTACCGGCCACGAGTCGGTGACGCGGGCGATCATCGTCTGCTCGTATCTGTTTGTGTGCAGCTTCGCCGTGACTATGGGCCCGGTGCGTTGCGTCTAGCAGCGATGTTTGTGGCTCGGTGCTGATGGTACTCATGCCAGGTCTCGTGGACGTACCCTGCCGAGATCTTCCCCATGCGCGTGCGCGCCAAGGCTGTCTCCGTCTCAACCGGTACGTCGTCCATACATGCCTCTTCCAATGTCACTTCTAACACTTGCGTGGTCTGTATTCAGCGGCGAACTGGCTTTTCAACTTCGCGCTCGCGTGGGCCGTCCCGCCGGGCCTGTCCACCATCGCATACAGGACCTACTTCATCTTCGGTACGTTCAACTTCGCGGCGTGCATCCACATCTTCTTCTGCTTCCCCGAGACCGCGGGGCGCACGCTGGAGGAGGTCGAAGAGATCTTCCAGCAGGGCCACATCTTCACCGCGTGGAACATCAGTCGGGATGTGGGAAAGAAGAACTTCGAGGAGGTCGTCAAGGGGGCCAAGGGCATGGTGAGTGTCGTAGTTGCAACAGGCCGTGGATGGAGTGCTGATAGGCTTTGTGTAGGACGATGTGCACCATGTCGAGTCCATCGAGGAGAAAGCATGAATTGTTGTGTTCTGCTCTGCAATTCGAGACTATGTTGTTCTGTCTCCCAAACTCTGTATCGTACTTCACCTTCTCTGCAACGTCGACGCTTCACGTTTACGCCCACGTATCACGATATAGTCATGTACTACTCGTGTACCTGTATAACTGGTCTCTTGCTATCGACTTCCGGTCCAGGCTATCATCATGATGCCTGGCGGCCTCTTCTGTCAGCCCTGTAGCAGGTTCTGCCGAGCTTGGTTCTCGAGCTATTGGTAGAGGAGACAAGCGCAATGAGGGGTGATATTTACGCGAGCATCCACTACTAATGTATATCCTGCGCTGCCTATCGGTCGTTAAATTTCTTTCACATGTAGTTGCTGGTTTTAGTCGATTTTTCACGATCCACCTCAGTCCTCGGAGTGACTAAGCTCATTAAGTCAGGTTGAGTCTAATCTTGAATTTCCGGAACTAAGTTTGATAGTTGGCTTCGTCTCCATCTTCCTTGGCAATCCACCCGTGCCGGTTAGGATCGAGGACTGGCTCGCAAGATTAACGCTAAGCATGATGCAAAAATTCCAAGTACTATGTTCCCATAGCAGTAACTGGCATCGCCAGATAGATAACACTGTCGAAGAGCATAGAATTACACGATGGAGCCTCCTACTCATGACAATATACCACTATGCGCGAAGGCCTTGGCACGCCAGAAGAGCCGCCGCCTCCCTTGCTTTAATCCTCGAACCTCCGCGACCTTGACTAAGAAATGCGCTATTAACTATATGAAGTGGAAACCCGTACAGGAAACCGACGAATATCCATACAGTCTTCTGCTCCGTCATTCCAGAAGCACATGCACAGGACGCGTCGATCGCCACAAAGTTTGCATGCGTAAGCGTTAGACATTGCTTGCAGCACCGCTCGAAAACTGATATAAGATAGCGCACTAATTGCGATCCGTTCCTTGTTCTCCTCTAACCCACGCCTCTTGACCTTTCACCGCGCCTAAGCCGAAAGTAAGCATGACGAACCCTCATATGCTCAAAGACGCTTTGAGCATGTGCATCGTGCTTATTTTATGTAGCGTATGTAACATCGTGCTTATTTTGTGTAGCGTATGTAACATCATGCTTACATGCATGGGACCCGGAGTCGGCGCCAGCGACCGATTAATCTGCTCAGGTATTCTGGCGTGAGTTCAGGATTTGTGTCACGTAGGCAAGAACGTTCGAGATCCCAAGCTCGACATTCGTCATCCGCCATTCCAAACGTGCGATGCTCTCCGGGATATCCGCTACGTACTGCCCCGAAACCCTTGGAGGAGTAATCTCCGGCGGGCGGATTGAATTAATGATGGGGGATGTGACTCTTCGACTTGGAATGTGAGGAGGGGCGGTTTTCGGAGTCGGACGCGGAGGAGCCTCTTGCACCTCATCGCATGCTTGGGCCTGGGGATCCTGCTCGGACGGAGCAGACATGTTGGGCGCAAGTGTTTCTTGCCCGATGGCTCGTGGTGTAGAATGAGCGGGCAGATGCCTATGTTCAGGGGCAGGGGATGTCGAGAGAGCCGTGGCACCCGGTCTGAGGCTATGTACCGGGGCCGAAGCCGCTGGGACCCCGCGCTGTGGATGCGGAGGAGAGTCGAAGTCCTCGCCCATGTGGACGTCATTATCCTCCGAGGCGTCGTGGGTCTTATCCAGCTTCAGCGTGTTTTCTTCAAACGTGACGACGACGTTGAACTTAGCCGCCCTGTCCCTGAAAGTCTGCAGAGCTTGGGCGATCGCGGGGAGCTTCTGAAGCGGGATTCTTGCAGGGGCCTGGGTACAATGGCGGTTCTGGAAGATAGTCAGATTCAATAGATCAGGCCCCCGATAGAAATAGTGGTATGGGCGGTATAATGTGGCAAAAAACATATTGACGCAACCGAGGTTTGGCATGATAAAATGACGCACGTTCAGGTAATGAAATATAATGTCGCCACCAGTATTTGCTCTACCAAAAAAGCTGTTGGTCATTTTAGTCAACATTTTAGACCCCTGCTATCCACGGTATTAAAGATGTTACCTTTGCTGTGCCGAAATATCGCAGCAGGTATGCCAGATCAGAAAAAATGCGACAGTGCCCCACATGTTACAATATTGTCACAGCTTCCGCAAAGGGAAATCAGCGTCACGTATATACTGAATGCCGCGCCTTTAGCTTATCGGAGCAAGTGCGTGCGGCTGGCAAACACGAGTGCACGGATCTCTGCATTGGTCATTCCAGGCGGGAGACAGCGTCTGTTATTCAAGATGGCAAACACGAGTGAACAGATCTACGCATGAACGTGAGGCTTGAGCTACAGTGCATACGGAAAGGGTAGCGATGTGAATCCACCTGCCACCTGCTACATTATAATCACAGCAGGGCGCGGAGTGCGAGATAAATATTAAATTTGACCTGTGCGGAAATTATACAGTGGGTAGCAGGGAGCTGCGACCAAAAAAACCAAAGTGAGGTGGCACATTTTGATGCAATTCTGGAAGGTGCGTAAAATTATACCTCACTGAAAAGAACTGCTGAAATTTGCGGGTGATCAGTCGTAACATTTTCGGTCGTGAATGGAGTAGAAACAAATAATTGACATTTCAGCAGATGCGATGCACTTTTCAACAGCAACATACAGGTAGCACAAATTTTTCCCTATTTCTACAAAAGTGGCGCATTTCTTTGCGATTTCAGCAGACCTGCGTGCAAAATGATTTTTGCCACAATATGCCTGCCATAGAGTGGCAAGAACGAGGTACTATCTCATCAGCCGCTCGTTGCATATATACATGTGCCTCTTGTACATCGCTAGGGAAGTCAACAGAGAGGATGATCTGAATCTGTGACGCATCCTGCGCATAAGGCGGAACAATTCAGGCCCTCGCATTGGCGTTCTGGAACTCAGTGGATGGAGGCTGAGCCATGACTGAAGTCAGACGTATCTGGGAGACTGAGAGCCTTTGACGCCTTTCGCACCGCTTTCAGGCGCTTCTTTGGCTTTTCTGGGCACAGAAGGCTGTGAAAGCCGCGATAAGTCCTCAAAACTTCAAAAAGCATGGTAAGTCAGATTCACATTCTCCTGATGTCCTGAATGGACAGGGGAAAAACAGTGCGAAGAAGAAAGGCGCCGGACTCGCCAAGCCCAATAAGAGGAAGAAGACACAGGAGGAGGTCAAGGTGGCTGCCCTTTGCGCGAAAGTAGAGATGAGGCACTGGGGCAGTGCCTGCAAAGACGCAGAGGAGACCTATTTTACAGGTAAAATACATCACTCCAATGGTCCCATCTGCAGCACCTTCATGGCCGTGAACTCGTTGTTGCCCAAGCCCGATATCACCTGTTCACAGGCTGCTGTGTACCATGTATATAGTCCGATAAAATTTCTGTAGACTAGCACGGCAGAGCAAAGCCAAAGAGCTTAGGTGGATGCATCCGGCCACCCATATGCATGGTAAATTGATCGATGTTGGATACTTTCTCGTTGATGCCACGTATGTTCGATAGCGACACACCCCCTTGCAGACTCTCGTCGGACCATTAGTCCTTGTCTGGCTACTAGACACAAATTGGGGCCGGTTCTCGTACCGCCAGCCAGACTTCAGCTTCCCGCCTGGCCTACGTTACCCTATTTCACCGTACTATTTAGGCTATGTTTCTATTTTACCGTAAATTACCGGTATTTTACCTACGCTAAATAGCAGCTGCTACTTAGCACGGCCTATTCGCCCGCGCACTAGTCTTGTACGGGTGGTAACTGCAGGCACCAGCTATGCACAGCAATGACATTGGCTGTCTGACCACGGTGATAGCTTCAAGTTCGGAACCCTACGCAACAGTGTCCGACTCAATGCGACAGTCCTTGTGGTTGACAGAAATAAAGGCACGAGGCCCAGTGAGGTGTATGTACTCTTTAACATATAAGAAATAGGACGTGATTTATTTGAGTATAACAGCAGAGGGAACAGTTCCCCGAAATTATGGCGTTTGGGGGAACCCGGACATGATAGTATCTTAAGTATATTCTCACTCGAAGAACATCAGCATGACACATGCATTCCATGCACTAACTACATATCACATATGCGTACGTGCGCAGAATTAGAGGGATAATCTAGAGGCAACTTCCGCAAAGCAGCGCCGAAGAGACAGAAGCTTACAGTACTACTACGATACAAGGGCGCGCTGCGCTCAGTAGTCACTATCACGATACATAGTCCATAGTATTGTCTCATATCCATACCATATCCCATGTCATAAGCACATCCACCCCGTGTCGAGCCCTCGAATGGCTCATCCACCGCTCCACCACCTTAGGCACAGATCCGGACCCATACCCCCAAGTCCACGAGCTCACGCACGCAACGCGCGCAGCCGACTCTGCACCTCCCCAATATCATGGTTCCACTCCCCATTCCGCATTGCCCACGCACCCGAGCCACCGCGCCCTCCGCCCGCGACTACGCGCATCCGCGTGCGCCCCTCAGGCGCCGGCGGCGCCACGCCGGCACTTCCCGCAGCTTCCCGGGGCGCGTCGCGCGAGTGCTCCAAGCCCGCGCGGCGGGGGAGCTCGACGCGCACCTCGCGCTCGGTCACGACCCAGCTGCCCGTGCGCGAGCGCGAGCCGCCCGCGGGCACGCGCACGGGGCGCGGCGTCGCGGACCACGGCATCGGGCTCGCGGCGGGCGCGGGCACTGCGCGGCTTGTGGCGTTCGCACGCGGCGGCGGGGGTGAGTAGCGTGTCCGCGAGATCGGCGACGGGGCGGGCCCGACGAGCTCGGGGGGAACGTGTGTGCCGAACGTGCGCGCGAGCTTCGCCATGCGCCGGCGGCGCGCCTGGAGCGCGCGCGCGTGGGCGGTGGTTGGGGTCGGGGGCTCGCTCTCGCTCCCGCTGATGGGACTGATTGGGCTGGGCGGGGCGCGGCCAGCGTCGCGTGGCGACGGCGTGAGAGGAGACGGCGTGAGCGGAGACTCCGGCGACGCAACCGAAGACAATGACGCGGATGCTAGTGAGAGGGACGACGACGAGGCGGCGGAAGAGGGTGTGAGCGGGAAGATTGGCGTCCATTGGCTCGGCGTAGGCGAGAGCGCCGCGCTCGGCGGGGAGATGACGGGTAGAGAGGGGTGGGCCCGCGCGGGGACGGCGTGCAGACGGAGAACGAGCGGGGCAGGGAGGGGCTTGGGCTTGGATTTCGCTTTGGGCTTCGGCGTGGAGGTGGAGGGGTTAGGCGGGGTCTGCCCGGCGAGGTGCGGCGTGCGCCGCAGCGGTGTCTCGGAGAGCGAGGGCAGCTTCACACCGGAGGAAGCGGGGGAGGAGGCGCGTGTAGAGAAAGAGGCGGCGGACGTCGCTGATGACGCGGGCGAAGATGGGCGCAGGAAGAGCCCAGAGTGCGTCGTGCGCGCCGACTCTGCGTCTGAATCCGAGCAGTCGCTCTCGTTATCGTTCAAGTGGCGTCTCGCGGCGGACTTCACCCATGACTGACAAGGGAAGTTGGAGGACACGGGGGTCGTGAAGAGCGACCCGTGCCGGCGGTGTGCGGGGACACGAACCCGATGTTCGCGCTGGGCATCCTTTGATGTAGACGAAGAGGTGGAGAGGGAGAGCGTCGACGTCGACGCTACTGGGAGTGCGGGATGCGAGTAGGGATGGAGTGTCCCGGGTTGTGGATCAAGGTCAAGTTTGAGGTCGAAGCACGGCGGTGTGCCGAGGACGTCACCGAGCTTGCGGGCAGAGCGGAGGAGGCGGGCGCGCTGGGGCGCTGCGAGGGTATTATGCGTCGGGGGCCGGGAAAGGGCAGGGGACGAAGCAGCCGACTTGGAAGGCATGGTGGGTATGGGGGAAGGTATTAGGGTATAAGGGGTACGAGGAGGGAGTGTAATAGGGGTCGCAGAGAAGGAAGATCTAGGGAGACGGGAGGAGAGAAAAGGCATACACAGTACGCCACGAGACCGACAACGGCGCAGCCTCCGACGAGGATAAGTATCCACGCACAATAGGTCGCGAGAACAAAAAGGGCCAGATGTGTGAGTTGGACGCGCGGACGGGCCTGGCCGAGCGAACAATGACATGGGCTGGGGCTGATATTGATTCCTGATTCGGGAAGCCACGACGACGGACGGCACAGACAGTTCGGGCAGGCCTTATTGACTGCGCGCTGCTAACGCACGCTCATGTGTCAGATGTCCGTGTTGGCGAGCTCAGAATCTGTCAATGGCACGTCTCTGTGCGAGCCGATGGGGGCGGTGCATCGTTGCCAGGTGTCCGTGTCCCCTTGTGCGTCTGCCAAACTCGGAACTTTAGGGCGCGGTCACAGGAGCGGGGAAGTTGCGGAGGGACGCAAGCAGAACGCGCATGGAACAAGGGCTTTGGATACATCCTGAGGAGGATAGGGCTGAGAGCGTGGCGACAATGGAGAAGCGGAGACGCACACATCCCTGATCAGGAAATTGTTGTATGATTGTAGGGTTGTCGTTGTGTTCATCCTTGTTTTTTGAGTGCACGCGACCTTGAATTGCAATGCATGGACATGAACAACCAATTCGACGCTGATGGAGGGGTAAAAGACATCCTGCCGTCGTACGTCCCGAGCAAGCAGGAGGCGGGTGTGGACAACGACGGCCGGAGGCCCGGACCGGGTAGTATTTGCTTGTATTTGGGCGCCAAACAAGCGCTTGTTCTCTTGCTGCCCGGTGATTTTGATGTTCTCATTCATCGCCCTTGATGACATTCTGTCCGGCTTGTAAACAGTCTCGCGGCTGTGTCAGGCTATGCTGAACACAATAAGGTGTTGCTATTAGTTTCTCATTCACCAACTTGCTCCTTCGTCCGCGCGGGAGCGCAAACTCGCGCTGCTGCCCAGCTCCCTGTCTCGGCCAGTCTAGCCTATGTCTTTCAGTAATTCTCTTCCGGGCCTGGTATGGCCTCGCTCTGTCTAAGACGGCATCATAATGCTGTTTATCAACATGTCGACCACTAACACAACCTCGTCTCTCTTTGCCTCGCCTCGCTCGACCACCAGATCGGGCATCACGCCATCGTCCGTGCATCCGTGAATCCAGTGGGAATGACGGATATGTGATGCACCGGTGACAGCGGTGGGATGCGGTACATGCGATCTCTCGTCTGCCGCAGTGGACGAGGTTCACCCTCCTATATGGCACCCTGCGTGCACAGCACTCACTGAGCATAATAGGCTCCTGACCACGGCCCCGCCTCTTCCGCTCCTTCTCTGCCCGGACGTATCATGCAACATCGGACCACTCCTATTCAGGGCGCGAGGCGCGAGCTGCGCGCACGGCGGGGCATCCCCAACTGCACATCTGACGCGGAAACGCTATGGACACCGTGCCAGACCGGGCCCCAGCCGCTCTCGATCGTCTCCAAGGGCCACGGCCGGATCCCCCTCATGATGTGGACTGAGCAGTCTAATGCTACGCAATGCGCTGCAAGGAACGTTCGTGAACTCGGCTCGGGCGATGCGCGGGCCAACAGAACTGTCCAGGTGCGCCGCCTACTGCGTGGGGGAGAGCCTTCCGAAGGCGGTCAGATGTTTTCAGGTGGTACTCGGACCCGCATCTTTGTCTATCAGTCTGCCGGACGATAGGTCTGCCCGCGATGTTTGCGAGACGCGCGCGGACAGAATCCAGGACTGACGTCCCACCCGAACTGGCGCCGTTTTCTCTCCCTCTCATCCATTTCTCCGTTATGCCTTATCTGCCATTCGGACTCGCATCATGCCGTGGTGTTCATTGTGTACAGCGTCATATTCTATCAGTCTGTCGGACGATAGGTCTGCCCGCGATGTGGCGGCACGGGCGCGGACAGAATTCAGGACTATGACGTCCCACCCAAACTGCCACCGAGTCCGCTCCCTCTCATCCATTCCTCCGTTATGCCGTATCTACCACTACAGTAACTCTCGGTTGCGCTCCCCGCATACGCGAACCACGCAGCCGGCTCGCAGCCCGCACGCGCAGAGTGGCGCCCGCGGCTCGTGTCCAGGACTCCTGCATCTCCGCCGGCCCCGCGTGCGTGTGCTTCTGCTGTCGGACAGAGTCTGAGGTGCTGTCGGTGTGTTGTGCCGCTGCGGTTCAAGGATGCACATAGGCACGGCCTGGTCTCACTTTGGCTGTGCGCGTGCCTGCGCGGGGACCCAACGGCCCCGGTGTCCCATCTCTGCGGGGATACACTCGGCGCATCCGTGTATCCTTACTTGTGGGCTGATAGATGACGTCCGCGCGACGGAGTTGGATGGGTGTCTGCGCTTGAGTGGGTGCCATATCGTCGGATGCGGTGAATGTCAATCCAAGTTACTTGCATAAGCTATGACTGCTCTTCTCAGTCCCCGCGTTCATGTGAACTGCCCAGTAAACCCAGGCCCTCGACGTTTATTCCTGCCTCGCGTCCAGCGCCCAGTACACCGCTTGCCTACAGCTATCAGTCCACGATAAATATTCTCATACGTCGATAGGAAAGGCCTATGAGCGTGGCTTGCAGTGCATAATGTTGGCCTGTCTGTCGTCACCGTAGTTGCGGAGCAGGAAAAAAGTACGGCGGATACATATCCACGCACAGGCGTTCACCATAGTATTCCGTTAGCTAGCAAATAGAGCGCCTGCAATGCGCGAAAAGGCCTTGTTGTCCATCAGTTTGCTATGTAGCTGCTTCTCGAGCTGGTGGTGCGTGTCTCTTGTGTTAGTCGGAACTCATGGTCTATCCGATCATCGCATATGAAGGCCTGGACATGGGGCCTGTTCGCGATGGGAAGGGTCCTAGAGGGCGCGTAAGGCAGCCGTTGGTCTGGCTCAGAGCCATTCACGCATACAATAACGATGTCGAACTGGGATATCAGCAAGCACCGACAGAGTGACCTTGGAAGACTCGGTACAGACAGTGCAGAAGGAGAGCAGATAGGCAGTCGCAATCACTCCTTTGCGGACCCCTTCACTTTTGCGAACATCGCATCGATGTTGTCGATATTGTTCCTCAGCACCTCCCACTGGCCAATGTAAGTCAGCAGCGGACCCTGGATTCAGGAGCACACACATACCTGCTCCGGGCTCAACGCGATGCCCTTCCTTCCGGGCTTTTTCGCACCCTCATCACCGAAGAATTCACGGATGTCGAGGAAGAATGATCCTATAGTGATGGTCAACGCGTGCAACATCGTCTGGAGGAATTGAACACGTACCCTCGTACTTCCGCGCTGTCACGCGGCGCTTCGGGCCCAGCTCGATGTATTGCTCGCCAAAGTTGTTGGTTTGGACAGCAGCATTGCTGGGCGCAGCCGCGGGGCTCTGCACACGAGACGCCACGCCCGGTCAGCAGCCTTCTCACACGACAAGACGGAAATCAACCCACCGCGGCGGGCTGCTCGCCCTCTCCATCGCTGGCCCCGGTCGAGGTGCTCTGCGCGCGCGACAAGCGCGGAGCGCAGGCGAGTCTGCTAGGCTCACACCTCACGAGGCTGCGCGCCGCGAGGCTTCTTTGCGAGCTGAGAGGGCGGAGGGCGTGTCTGAGCATGTTCATCGTCGGTGTCACTGTGAGGGAGTGCGCCCGCCTTGCCCGCGCGACAAGACTTTTTGCGTGAAAATAATTAGTCGCTGTGCTCGTGGGAAAAAATTTGTCATAGCACAACATTAGCGCTGGAACGGTCCACGCCGCGTCTGGATTCTCCATGCTCTTGATGCAAGAACCGACTATAACTATCGATATCGCTTTTATTCCGTGGGTTGTCGTGTACTGCACCTATCCGTCTGCCCGATCAACAACTCCGTCGTAAGTAGAGCACCAGTATCGTGTCTTAGATTCTCAAGGGCTCCGATGATGTTGATGTCGGGAAGGAATTTCCTGTGGTATTTACATACGTCTTGAGTTCGTTTGAGATGAGCCACTGATCAGCTAATGGGGGCTATTTAGCTGGCACGAGGAGATTATGACACATCCCTTCATCAAGAATATTTAGGGCAAACGATTTCTGTCTCAGACTGTGAGCGTACAGGTTGTATATAAACATCAGTTGCTAATATTCAACCCGCAGCACAATGCAGGACGGAAGGAAGCATTCCGAAGGGCACAATTGGAACCTTAGAAAAATGTGAGCCCTGAGCGCGCCCTGCATTGTCCAGGATAATTCGACCCTTTTGTTACTTTCATTGTCTCTTAACTCAGCCTCGGACAGACGGGAATACGTAAGGGAACTGTGTTTCTCATCTTCGCCATATCGCAATTCTGGACGAAGGCATACGCCGCTCCTTGCGCTTGTTACTTGAACGCTTTCCTAATAAGCTGCGCAGCCATAAAATCCTGATTTTATTTCGCATTATGCTTCCCATGAGTCGGGAGATTCGCTAGATTAACCCCCGCTAAGCATCTCGGTTCCAAGCCACCTCCCTTGAGCATGGTTTCGGCGTGCGGGATTGCCTGCGAAGCATATGCCATTTATTCTTCTCATCAGACCGTCCCGAGCAAAGGACAAATGACGAAACTATTGATGCCACCACGACACTGTCTAGACGCTTTACTCGGACTGCAAGGAAATCGCATTCAATAGCCTTCCCCGACGATCTCGAGTACATCGGCGATGGACATGCTGTACGACGACATCTTATCTGGTTTTTTCAATGCGCTGGATAACATGTTGGAAAATGTAGGTCGCAGCTGTGTAACTTGTGATCGGACCGAGACTGAATAGATCATATCAAGACTTTACACGGTCTCATCAAGTATGTTCCACATCCAAGCTTCACCAGTGGGAAGCTATCAAAATTCTCCTCATCAGCTTCTGGTACTATGGCCCTAGGGCGCTCCCTGGACTCCGACACCGAGAAGGACGTTATCAGTTGAATGACCACGGTGTGCGCTTGTCGCGTCCACATGCCCACATGCACGTCAAAGCTTGAGATCACGCCGCGGTGCCGCAGTTGTTTGCGATGCTGCATCTGGTGAAGCCCATCCCTCGCTTCGTGTCCGTCGTCTCATTCAATGACTTAGGCCTGTGCAACTTACCGGAGTGATCGACAAGAGGAAGACGACTCGCCAAGTTCTGTCACGTTCCCCACAGCTATCCTTCCGCCAGAAGGAACCCCCGACCCTGTAATCGCTTGCTCCAAACGTGTTGAACAGACGTTCTTGCACTCGGAGGAATGATTTGTCCTTGGTGATAGAATCCGGGGTCGCGCAAGCGACAATATTAGCCTGCAGCGATGCTCGAGCCTGATATAAGCTCTAGCACCGAGGCCCTTCCTTGTTTTCTTGTGAATTCTGTATCTCTTGCCTTTGTCTGTCAAAATATAGTGAACCCTCACGTGGTCATCGAAGACTCAGGCACCCTGGACCAGGTGCTGGAACAAAACGAGGAACGAGACATTGCTGGGATGTGTTACGAAGTCGCAGGCTTAATGCAACGGACCGCACTGAACGTAACGGATGTCAAGGATTCGACCTTCGTTGGCAAGTCCTTTCCCCAACTGGCGCTGGCGGGAATGACGGCGCAGCAGCAGCACTCGAGGGTCGGCGGTGGGTCCAACAGTCACGATAACATCAGCGGCGGTAGAATGAGGGAATAGCTGCATACAGGCATATGCACCACAAGCCGCCGCTTGACAACCGTAACAACAACTGAGACTGCCACGGGAGAGAAGTCAGCTAAATCAAGTCAGCTGCTACTGCAACAGGTCAGGATCAGCTGCAGTTCTGTTTGCAAAAGCATGATTCAAGGCATGGCCTGACAGGACAACCTGTCAAGATCAGTATCACAGGGCTTGAAAAAGAAGCTGCGGTCGCTGCTCCCTCGTAAGTCTTTGGGGCCGTGGCCATTCCGTTGGTGTGCTTAAAGTATCATAGGGCCCACCGGACCGTCTGAAGTAGTACCCAATCAAGCACACGGAGACTCAAGGGTCCGGCCCCCAGCGCACCTCGGAAAGTCTGAACCAACTAATGACACAAAATGAGGTCGCAAACGCATCGAGATCGTCGGTCAGCAACATGGGACGCACGAGTCTGCCAGCGCACACCAAGAAGGCTAAGACCAAGTCAGTCCGGCGGTCTCATCAGACTGCTGCAGGGTCAACATCCGAGGGATTGAAGGTATTCGCATTCCCGCCCGTGCAGCGCACAACTCAGACAACGACGGTTCCAACGTACTGCAGCAGGCGGCCCCGTGGCGCCTTCCGACGGCGCTGACGCTATTGAATGTCCCGGTGATATCGAAGGGTGCAGGGGGATTTGCGACGATGAAACATGCAGTGCTTGTTGGGTGACATTACCGCTTGCAGGGAGCACCTTTAAGTGGCTAGGACGATCGTCGATGGCTGCGAAGACAACGGCTGCGATGGTGGTGACTGCGACTTCTCAACTTTCTCAATGACATCACAGGATATGATGGTGCTTTGAGTTGCCAATAGACGGGGATGATGAGGACTCGGCCGCGGAAATGGACGCGGCATAACATGGTGGGGTTAAGGTTAGCGCGACGACCTCCTTCCCGATGAAGACATTCAAACTCGTTTTCATCTCTGAATCCACTTTCACTCCTCCATACCCTCTCGAGAGTCGTCGACGACTACAAACGATTTCAAACACGCCAGATCACACTGGATTGTAAGGTACAAACTAGAAACTTGGAAGAAAGCTGCGGAATGTCATATGCAAATGACTGCCTCGGGGATGCATCTACGGCAACACATAAATGATGATATCGCTTCGATCTAATCTCCTCATGCCATGCGAGCCCCACGTTATAGTGTCAACCCCATAAATTGTCATTCAGTGACCGGCTACTGCGAGGGCCGTCATAATTGATGAAGACCCTAGCTCGGACAATGACGTCCGCCGCCGTCGCCGCGATGATGGCGACGTCGATGAAGACTTGGACCTTTTCGACCTTCGCGGGGACATCGCAGGAGACGAGGATGATTTGCGTTTGCCAATAGATGCCGGTGGCGAGGCCTGCTCGTAGGCGGGTGGAGATGCGGACGGACGCGGTCGGATCGGTCGAAACCCCGGGAGGTCCAGCATGAAGTTGAGTACGTGCTTCTGCAGATGTCTATATCAGCAGTGCTCATGTATTTATGATGACCAAACCTGACCTCGAGGGCCGGCGAACACTGCGGCAGTTGCATGTCCATCTTTGTCACGCGTTCAGCAGTTTGCGGCGGCCCGACATCTGTTCCTGGGCTTCTGATTCCGAACTGAACAGCTGTTCCAGTACACGCTCGCTCGATCAACACCAAGTAGCTGGAAGACTGTCGTCACGTACCCGTATCGCGGCGTATTTGCTGCAACTCGGTGAGCTCCCCCTTTTGCTGGTGTCGAGGCAGAATAGGCGGTGGCTTGTCTACCGGAATCGAAGCCTTAAGATGCGTCGTAAAATAAGCCACGCATCAGCCATGCCTACAAACCAGATAACGAATATTCCTGACCTGCGACGGAAGAGTCTGGGCACATCGTGCTCGCTTCCTTCCAGCGACATTTATGGCGTGTATCTGGTTTGTACCATGTACGGTGGCGTATAGTCTACTTCAGCA